>WAAE01024142.1:0-11962 GCA_013400495.1 Nicator chloris
TGCAATCAGGAAAAAGACCAAACTAAACAAAACCCCTTATAATTTTGCTCTGCTCTTCAAAAGAATGATAGGCAGGGAAAAAAAGCCAAACACAAAAAGCCCCCAAAAACCTACTATCTTAAGAAACCATGCAGAATGATATCAAGTGTGCCACAGTCACCTGTAGAATTTACTCCTAGTCCACTTCGAATTTTACGATGAAGAAACTAATGAGCCTTGTCTATATTTTCCTCAAAATTTCAAACTGTTTAGCAAAGTATCCAATAGAAAAATAAAACACACTACAAACCTTTTATTAATTTCACAAAATTTCATTTTCTCTGTAGTCACAGTTTTTTCTTCGAAACAGGTTTCACCCTTAGTAATGTCACATGATTTTACTAGTGTGCATAGTTAGCAGGATAACTATATGACAGAATTCTGAAACACCATGTTAGGTCTTTTTTATTATTATTTTTTTATATACACTCATAAATAACATAATTGAATTTTAGCATCATGTAAGAGTAATTCCTGAGGTTTCGGTCTGATGACACCAGAAAAAAAAGATGACGGTTTGAAACTTATAAAAGTGCAACTGGAAATTTAGCATTTGGTTTCCAACTTACATATTCAAAACTCACATAGACACAAGGAAATAGCCCCTATCACCCTTCTTAGTGAAGTGGCTTTGGAAAGAAAACTCTGGTCCAAACTGTTCACACATTCATTCTTGAGCATTCTGGCTCCTTCAATCAAAATAAGTTTTATATTTCCTGATGATGGTATGATTTTGCAGAAAAAAATGAAAAGCATTATTTTCCAACTTTTTAATCATGTTGGCAAAATCAAGGTTCACAGTGTGCACTGTAGTCTTTAGTAAGGGCAAAATGTAACAGATGGTAGGTCAATTCAAATAAATCATAAATGAAACTGTTTAACCCAGCAGTTTAAAGTTGATCACTGTGTATGGATTCATTCTGCAGTACTAAGAGTAAGACAACTAATAAAATATTTACTCAAATTAAGAAGAAAATAAAAAATAAACAAAAAGGTGAGAAATCATTCTTTTAACCCACAAAACCAAATGCTTCTGAATTCCTTGCCAGTGAAGTGCAAAACTGTTACTATGAGCAAATGAACAGTAAGACATCATCATTAATACAAAGGTAAAATGAAACATTCAGGTTCTGATGAAAACGGGAGAAAATTTCCTTTTATAATGTGTGCTTGGATTAGAAATGTGCCATAGGAAGGGAAAGGGAGCAGTTAGATTCTCCCTTGAAGCATCAATACATTCCTCCTACTGATTAGAATGGGAACTAAAGCAGTTTTTATATAACCAAAGCATCATGGGAGGATTCCACGTGTGAAAATTTTTAAAAACACTAAGTAAAATTCTTTAAATGTTCTCAAAAGACAAGCGAGAGAATAATGCAACAGAAAACTTGGAGAATAAAAGAGACAAATTACTTTTCTTATATGCTATTTAGAGTTTATGATCTGTAAATATTATTATATGTGATCTAAACTCTATGATCAAAATCCACATTTTCAGAAACAAGGATATTGCTAATTGTGGTAATTACCAGCCCCATTGGACTTTGTAACTTCTCTGCTTTTTCTGCCGCCTTATCTATTCCACTGGGGTCCCAGGATGAAAGCCAGCTGTGTCTGTTATATGCACCAACCAGTCACTGGGGGAAGCGGGTATCAACTCTTGGAGGTCTTAATGACTCCTGGTTGTACAGTGCTATTTGTCCACCATACAACAGCTTCAAAATTCCTTTTGTGGACTAATAGGTAGGATCTCAGGATAAATTTTGCAATGGTAAGTTTGCAAAAGCTGTTCTTCAGGCAACGATTAGAAATTGTCAGGAAATCAATGTATAATGCACAGGTCATGATTATTCTTAATTTGTAACCTTTCAATACTAGATCAAAACTATAGCAATAACAACCACTTAATCTGAAAGACAACTACCAGGCATTTAGAGAGAAAGGAGAGATGGAAGGCAGGGTGGAAGGATGGAGAAAAGGAAAGAGGTACATGAGGAAGGAAAAAAGGGAAGAGAAAAAAAAGAAGAGAGGAAGAAAAGGAGAAAAGGAAAGAAAGAAAAGGAGAGAAGGAAGGAAGGAAGGAAGGAAGGAAGGAAGGAAGGAAGGAAGGAAGGAAGGAAGGAAACCTGTAATAACTGGACACTTTATTGTTCCAAATACTCAAAATATCGGCTCCTTTCTTAAAGAAAAAAAAAAACAATGAGATATATGCTATTGTCAATTAATTGGGATTTTAAGTATTCTGACATATTTTAAAGAGATATTCTTAAATATCATGCTTGGCTTGTTCATGTCAGTCATACATCTGGACCCAACTAAAAAATCTATTGTTATGAGGGTGGACTGAATTGAGTCTTTTTATCAAGGTGCAAGGGAATTGAAGCTGTACCTATAAAAATGTTTGTGTTTTTTTTTTTCCTAAAAATGGTACTTCATTGCTTCCCCAAACTCACTGTATAACATTATGGGATATTATTATACTGTAAAATGTGCTGATATTAAAACATATAGATTGTACTGGCACAGCAATAAAGACACCTTCATTAGTATTCAGATGAGTTTTATAATTAAAGTCAATATCTTTTCTGTGAATGTCCAAATGATAAGTGCAATTATAAAAATTGCATTAATTTTAGGAACATCTGTGCAAAATTCATAACATCATGCTAATCCTGATGTTTTGCCAGCTTCTTGCTTTTGAGAGTGGTTAAAGGATAAAAATAGGAAAATACTTTGTTTTGGTAGATATATGTGTCTTTTAAAATACACAAAAGGGATGGGAAGTGTAGCTCAGTTTGGAAATGGGTAAACTAATCCAGATCTGAAAGTGCTGAAATTGATGCCTTGAAGTGTACTTTGTGCTACAGAATGCCATAATAATTCATTATAAGATGTTAGTGCTCTGTACAATATAGACAAACATAGTAGACTGCACAAGTTAATTTACAGCCTTGGAATGAATCCTGTTTTATTTAGGTAGTTACTGAATGAGTGTTTAGGAATATTGATAGGACTGATTCTTTCCACAGTCTGCAAATAGGGAAAAAGCTGCAATATATTTAGCCCACAGAGTCAATTACCTGGAATTGCAAATTTGGCCTTGATAAACTGGAAGATTGTTGATTTATACAACAACTTTTAACTTCCAGACCCATACATGAAAAATTGGTCTTGCAGCTATCATAAGGATAATGTTTCCTTTTCTGTTTATGCTTAGGTATTTACCACTGTTTAGTAGGCTCTGGTACTTCAAGAGGCTCTGTATGGTACCAAAAGATATGGCATGGGACACCAGAAGGAAACCAATACTGCTGTGGCAGGCAGAAGCCAGATGGGATTCTTGAGGGAATCTCAGGTTGATTTAATCACCTATTTTTATAACATTAAATTCTCTGACTTGTTCGGAGACAGAATTTGGTCCCTTAACTTCAACACGGCAACTTAGATTGTTAGAAATAGCTTAACACAGATCCTGCCTTCCATTACAAACAGACAAATTATAGGCTCTGTCTGAGGTGCCCTGACATATCAACATTAGTTGAATATGAAAAGCAAATGGATGATAACTAAGATTGCCTTTACTTATTTTGTTGTCTACTTAAGTAAAACCACACCAAAACAGTGCTACAATCCAAATGTTTGTTTCCTGACAGCATAACTGTCACCAAAGAACTCAGAAAGAGCTCAGAAGAAATATTTATGGAGAAGGTATGAAAGAACTTCCTTAGAAATATTCTCCTAAAGGATGTTTTTTGTGAAGTCACTTGTCTAGTTTCCAAGAGTGTGCTCCAGCAATGATATCCTGCTATGTTGTTAATTGCAGGGATAAGGAACTGAATCTAAATTATTATTTTCATCTGATGCATCATTCAAATGGTGTGGTCAGTATCTTGTATTATATAATATTTTATTAAATGTATGTAATATTTTAAACAACTTTGTTACATGTTAATATTTTTTTTCTTTCACATATTTTGTTTAATTTCTCTTTCTCTGCAGTAATAACATTGGCAGAATAGAGTGTGTAATAGCTCTGTCTATCATGAAACCTGTTAGTGCACAGATTGTAAACTCAAAGACAGTAATGGATCCTCTGAAGCTTTATAGTGTCAGAAAGATTGCTGCACATGCACATTAAATTCATGTGCTGAAAGGCCTTGTGATTTTATGTTGAATAATATTCCTATTTCTATGCAGTAGCTGTTTTTCTCAACGAGATGGCTTTTGTACTTTTACTACTAAACACTTATATTTTAAGTGCATCCATGAGTTATAAGCTATAGAAGATAATTTGAAACAGGTAATTTCTAATTTTTTTTCTGTTTAAGCAGCTTACCAACCAGCAACTGCATTGGCTTTAACGTCTTGAAAGATCACACTTCTTTTAAATTAAAAAAAAAATTCAAGCTATGTCCAAATTAAAATGGTTTAATGCACCAGTAAAAGACTATCTGAGCTATGGAACTTACAGAGTTTTTTTCAGATGTTCTCTGCCCCATTCTTGCTGTAGTGCAGATGTTTAATGTTTAAAAAACAGATACGTACAAAACAAAACCCTGTACTCTTGACTGCAACACATTCCAACCATCTGGTGGAATACATCAAACATTTAAGCATGCATAACAATATCACACAATGTGACAGAAGGAAAAAAATGGTATAAGAATGCCATTCCTTTGAAAATATCTTTCTATGTGGTATAATTCAACTGTCATTGAAGTAAATGATAAAGCCAGTATTGAATTTCATGTGACATAAGTTTCTTATATAGCAGATTCTCTTGACAATGCACTTTAGAAAGGTAGAAATGAAACTTCAGGAGAAAACATTTTTAGTTTTTGTATGTTTGCAACTGTGTAAAACACTCAAAATACTGAGGACCTATTATAAAAATACAGCTTTATGTAGCTAAACAGCACTAATCTTTAAATTGAAAGATATATGTTTGTTCATCACACTAACTTTCTTATTGTATTCCTAGCATATGTCTGTCCTTTCACAATCACAAAGATAATTCTGGAAAACATCTCCAGCATCACACTACCCACTAGTGACATGGGCCTTAGATAAGATATGTGTAAGATATCAGTACTTACACAATAGCACCACTTTCTGTTATATTCAGTATTGCCTTTCGCGGGAAGGCATCGACCTGGTTCTGGCGAGGAGCACGGCACGACTACCACACCTTAGGCTAGTCGGGGACAGCACACTGACACCAATATGGTGGATGATGCAATGCCCATTTATTAAGGAAGTTAGGGGGTTTTTATGAATTGGGAAAAGGCACACCTACCACCTACTGCACCCGATGGGTGACAGTGGGGCGGCGGCCCAACTGGGTAGCTTGGGGGGTGGGACCCTGTCTACCCGTCCAGAACCGCAGGTCTTCCGCTCTGCAGGTACCTACCTACCACAATTCAGTTCTATTAAAAATTAGAGGAGTATTCACAAATGTTAACTTTCATTCTGGGTAACTGTTGTGATCTCATTATTAAAATTTTTAGAGAGATGCCTCTGCCTGAATTAAGGTACAAATGAGACTAAATGCAGGAGTCAATAGTATGGATCTTATTTAACAATTAGCTAGCGAAAGAGAGAAAGAAATAGAAAAAGAAGGCAAGGGAGGGGGCAGGGAGAGAGGGCAGAGAGAAAGAGAGTGAGAATGAGAAAATATCACCACTGTGTGGATCCCTATGATGTCCCATTGATCCTCTTCTTCTGCTCTTCTTGGGGGTGACTGTCCTGAACATAGAGTTTGGTGGATTAATGTGTTTGGGCCAGGTGGGAATGCCCAGGTACCTCCTCTGGATGGGGTGCAAATTTGATACTGTCTCTTGCATCAGATGTTGAATCTGTTGCATTCCTTTGCATCATGTGCAATCCTTTGGAGCAAGGCCTCAGGAATTCTAATTAGAATAAAGTGTTCCAGTTGGTATTAGCTTGAAAAATATCTGAATATGGAATAGCATTTTTTAAAGTTTTCTTTTAATTGTTTAGGTTTATAACTTGAAAGTTAGAAGTGTCTCTTGAACAGATATATATACTCTGAATTTCAAAATATATTAAAATATGTATAAGTGCAGGTACATGTGAACCTTATTCCCTTCATTGGACTGATCACATTCCATTTTGATATTCAAAATTAGTAACCTTTGATTCTTTCTCTGACTTTAAGAGAGAACTGAAATATTGCAGCATAATTGGAACTTTCTGAGGAGTCTGAAAATGCTCAGGATGGTTTGAAAATGCTTACTGCAGATACATAGCTCTCATATTGTGCCCCAAGTTTATAAAACATGGAGCATTATTAATTCATAACTATTACACCTTTGATCATTGATACAAAGGCATAAATGTTTAAAGTAAGCTTTGATAAGATGGATAACAATTCCATAGTTGTTTTTATACTCTGTTCTCTTCCAACTGGTCTTTTTAATAAGCCCTACATTACAAATCCACCTATTATACATAATAATACAAAGACACTAACAATAATATGTATTGACACTAAAGTATGAATAATAGCCTTTCGTATAAGTAAGTGTAAAATTATATTCTGTGAACTGGGTTAACAGTGAGATGTAATTCACACCCTGTACTACCAATTCTGGCTCTTCCTAATCCAAAAGATGCTTTTTTATGATTCTGAAGGGAAAAGCACAAATTGGTTTTTTTTCTACTTTTGCACATTTTATAATTGTTATTGATTTCACTGTGTAAGTGCTGTCCTTGCACAAACTTGTGTGGTCTTTCAAAAAGTACTGTCTACTCTGGCCAAAAACAAAGCAGAAGCCTGAAGTCATGATATTAGCCAAAAGTGAAAATCAGATTCTATGCTTGTAATATTATCACCAGTAAAATGAATGTTTTGAAATGTGACTGTCAAAATAGAGCCAGAATTTTATCAATGCTTCATCAACTTTATATAATCTAGAAAGAAAAGTAAGATATATATCATGGCGTCAACAAGTATGACCCTTTCAGCCCAGCTTAACAATATTCACAACAAATTTTTAATACTATCCATAAAAAAAAATTATACTTCACTCCAAACTTTGAAAATAAATATGAACCCAAATCTGCCAATGAATATTTCATCTGCACAAAAATGTATTATACAAGAGGTTAAATATCAATTAATAAAATACAAACACCTTTTGGTATTTTAAAAATTGCAAAAGTTTGCTTTTATTGTTGCCTTAGAAAGGCTGACCTGAAACAGAGAATGGACAGAGCTAGAGAATAAAGTAGATATTTATTAAAAGCACAAGAGTCTGATCAGGGCTACAGAGAGCTTACTAGCACTTAATATGAGGCTTAGAACTACACACTTAGGCCATACAGAATCTGAAAAACATGAAAGCTAAAACTTAAGGCATGATTATGGAAGTTGTATTAAGTATTTAATTAATTCTTTTTATTCCACAGGAATTTTTTAGCCATATTTTGCTTTGATGAGCTAATGGATTGGCTTGAGACAATAGACCAGAATGAAAATGGGTGACTAACTGGACTTTCACAATTAAGTATTTGACTGCTTATTAAAGGTGGAAATCTGGAATATGTCTAGAAAGTTCCTCTTGCTGTATCTTAATCAGCTTGTATTTCTTAATGTGTTGATCAACATTAAGAGTTGCAGTGTGTTCCAAAGTTTCTTTGCTTCAGAAGTGTTCAGTTTATGACTATATAAGACATTTATAAAGGTCAATTAAAGATGCTTCTGCAGCAAAGGTCACATGAAACTTTTTCATATAATTAAGATATTTAAGAGATATCTCACAGGTAGTTTTGTTATACTAATTACAATAAACTATGCAGATGTGGAAAGCTGGACTACAAAAAGTAAACAAAAACAGTAATTCAAACAAAACAAAGACACAGTTAATTTCTGCTCCTACAGTTCAAAATGACAGTGGAAAGACTCTTGCCATAGAGACTCCCTTTACCACCAAATGGATACTAACTACTAAAGTGAGATTTAAATCCCTATGCATGTGTTAAACTATTCCAAGATCCCAATATTTTCCTTTGCCTTTAACAATTATTTTCTCTGAGGGTTTTCAGAGAAATTGATGATCTCAGAAGTGATAATTTCCACCTTTAAGCACAGACTTTGACAATTTACCTGGTGTGCTTTGATACTGGACCTATACTACATAATGACATTTGGTTCTGGCGCTTTGGAAGAGCTGTATGCATTCTCATGAAACTTTTTGGTTCTTTTTCAGAGGTTGCAGGTGACCTGCAGATGTCATACAATCCTCTCTGATCATGACTTTTGTTTTCTTACAGTCAGAATATTAAAGTGTAAAGAAACTAAAATTGGTAGCACATTCATCGTGTTACTTCAAATCTTTCTCTTATGTAAGGCCCTGTTGAACAATGAAGATAAGGAAGCCAGAGAGTTCATATGCACTTCTGACTGCCAGTGAGATTTCTATTAGAAAGCTCCTGAGAGACCAATTAATATCACCAGGTTGTCAAAATAATACGTGTACCATGAAAAATACAGGCAGCCCATCGATGCACAGTGAAAGTAAGGTCACTGAACACAAGAGCACTAGGGGACAAATTTAGTCAGAATGGAGTAAAAACTGAGCTCTAATTAAGTGAAATTGTGAAACACTCAAAATAGCAAAATACGACCTAGTCTAGAACTGTATTTTCTAAAGATGATTTTTTTTGTTGAAGTAGTACCACATTTAAATACTGAAAAGGCAAAATTAAATATTATTTCAACAAAGCTTGATGCTTCTTGTCTGTGAGAGTGGTCAAAGTTCAGAAATGAAGCTTATAAGTTCTAACTTAGATGATCCAAGTAAAACTTCATTGTTTTATATTAGAAAAGAAGATATTGTCAAATGCAGACATCTCCAACATTTAATTGTGATCCCCAGAGTTCTCTGTTCAGGCAATGCTGTTCAACTATGAATTGTATTTATTGATGTCCTAGGATTATAAACTAAATAAGTGACATTTGAGATTGGAGAGAGGCGTAAAAGGTTGGTTGACATAATGATAGCAAAACCACGTGACTTATAATTTTGCCTTTGTCATTGTCTAAGTTATTTGAAGTAAAGACATTGGGGCGTCTATACTATGTTAAAGGTCCTGAAACAGTAGATGGCAAAGTGTGTTCTCTGACTTACCTTCACAAACCCATGATGGCACCTGTAGAATATTCATGAGTGGAGCAGTGTGCTGCATGAGGGCAGATGAACTTAAGCTGCATACAGACTCCATCTGACCACGATCCACAGATGCTTCTACCAAGGAAGAAATCTAGATGGTGTCCTCTACCATCTAAGTGAAATTGGCATGCACATATCCAGTCATATATTACAAGGATGAGCACAAGCTCATACTTCGATGTGTGCTTTCCAATCACATCTGTGAAAAAACCAAAAAAAAAGGATAAATAAGTGTGCACACACAGAGTGTCACCCATGGCAAATATAAATCCAACAGTAAAGCTGACCTAGGTAGCTGGCATCTGGGAAGAAAAAAACCTTTCCAAACTGTTTTCATGGTTTAAGGGTTTGACAGAAGTTTAACTTAAGTTTCTACTTATTGTACTTTAGCTATCATTTTTCTGCCTCTTAATTCATAATGGAAGTTTTTAACAGATTGGAATGTTGTAAGAACAAACACATTAATAATTAGAGGTTTATTTTATATTAGTAGCATTTTGTATACATATGCTTAAGTAAATGTCTTCATGATGCAAAATGGTTTTTTGTTTCTTTGTTATCATATAGGCTATTAACTTTCAGCATTATACATTCAAACACTTAAATGTATGACACCAGTGTGATCTTCAGATGGGCATTTGTATGAGAGAGACAGTTTTGCAACACCCTATTCCTTTTTGAGAAGTAAGGTTCATTGAAGCAAAGCCAAATAGCAGTAGAATATGCTGAGAGAAAGGCTGTCATGAAAGTAAACATCCTCTCCTCGAATAACTGGTAGCTGATGCGATTATAACAGCACTTACTCTTGTCAGAGACATTCATTAAACTTTACAATGAAGAGTGAGCACTGCCCAAAATATTTAGGTATCCTTGTATACACAAACAAGTAACCTCATGTCTCTGTCTGGATGTAGCAAATCAGAATTTTTTCAAGTTTTATCTCTATATCAACCCTAACAATATTGTTTTGAGGGTGTTTTTTGAGAACATAGAGTCAGCTATCTGGTGAAAATGTCTGTAATTCTGAAAAACTGAGATAACTATATACCGGTGATTTATGATTCAGGGTAATTTATTTTCCACTATGATATAAAGAAAAAAATTGCTAGATGGCTGTATACATAAACTATAGTTGAGGGAAGGAATAAGGCTTGTATAGAAATAGGTGTTTTCTCAAAACTCTTGAGCTTTATAGAATGCATATCAAATATATGAGTAAAGATAATATGGTTAATAAAATCTTGGTTTCCAGGCAGATTTTGACAAAGTTCCTCAGCCAAGGTTTTTAAGAAGGCATAAGAATAATGGCAATTGGTTGCTCAAATAGTTGATTTAGAAAAGCAGAATCTCATAAATGGTCAGTTTTTGCTATGGAAGGAGACTACTCACTGAGTTCTGCAGCAAACTGGGCTGCAACCTATATCATTCAATGTGTACATGACAATAAAATTGAAGAGAAAATATGACATACAGGGATAAGAGCTGATTCTGAACAACTTCAGAAGGACTAAAGATGGTAGTTAGAGGATAGAATTACGTCTAGATTAATATAAAGTGACACTTTCAAAAAATATTACCTTAAAAATTATATGAAGGACTTTAAGTTCTCCAGTTAAAAATCAAAAGCTTAGTAGTATGAAACTATTAACTCAATATGCAATACCAGTCAAAAACTGCAAAATTATTAAGAAATGAATTCTCTAAAAAATTGAAAGAATTGTGATGTAGGTTAGCATATCCTTGGTTTATTCATATCTTAAATACAGACTTTATTTCTGCCTGTGCATACTAAAAAAATGTGTAGGAAAATTGGAAGAAATTTAGATAAACATAACTATTATATTCAGAGATATGAAATGTCTTCTATTTAAGAAAAAAATGTGTAATATTCTTACCATAAAGTTGTCTTTAGTCTGGAAAAAAGAAAGACAACAAAATAGGATTATTACAGAGGCCTACAAAGTCAGACATGGTAGGAAAAGAATAGATATGGATTAAATAGTCACTATTTCTAACAGTACACGAACAAGTAATGTTAAGTGAAGTTGTAAGGAAATTGTTTTATGAAAAAAAGAAACAGCTGGTACTTCACAATACAGGTAGATGTCCTGGGAATTCTTAGCCTTCTGAGTGCTGAAGTATGGGCTAAAAGATCTCAGAGTCTTCCATAGTCATCCATTTGTAACTACTTTTCTTAATGGTTGTCACCTTAGACATAATTCTGTCCTTAACATAATTGAAGGATCTTTGTGATGGGAGCAGGCATAACGGTGACTTGGTTATAATGCAAAAATCATTGACAGAAAATGTCTCCTAAAACACTGACAGATGTCTGCCAGCCTAGAAACTGTCAGAGAGATGTTAGACTGAGAATCTGTCCTGGGAACCAGATGCATCCTTAAAAACTGTAACTCATTTCTTTGAAAATAAGATGCCATCATTAAGAGAAAATACAAAGAATTGCACCAGGAAGTTATAGAATCCTAGAATACTCTGGATTGGAATGGATATTTAAAGACCATCTAGTCCAACTTCTCTCAAAATGAGCAGGGAAATCTTCAAACAGATCTGGTTATTCAGAGCCCCATCCAACATGGCCTTGAATGTTTCCAGGGATGAAGCATTCAACATCCCTCTAGGAAATCTGTTCCTGTGTTTCACCATCTTCAATGTGAAAAAAAATCTTCGTTATATCTAGTTTGAATGCATCCTATTTTAGTTTAAAACCA
>WAAE01024143.1:0-53647 GCA_013400495.1 Nicator chloris
CAATTGTATTGTGCATCTCTTGTTCTTGAATTTTACTCCTCTCTCTCCCTCTTCTTTCTATTACCATTATTATTCTCATATTTTACTTTTCCTTTATTTCAGATATTAATTAAAATTTATTTCAATAATTAAACTATTCTTATTTCAACCCTTGGGTTTTATGTGAGGTGGAGGAGAAGTAGTGAGCAAGCAGCTGCAAGGTATTTAGTTGTCATCTGGGGTTACACCAAGACACTCACTTTAGCAGTAAGAGCAATATTTTTAATTGTCTAGTCTCTATAGACAATTTGTTTCATTTTTGTTGGTTTTTGAATGAAATCACCATAGCTTTACAAACCTAGCATAATAATGTAACATAGGAAATACAAGCCTGCCATGCAGAGGTCTTAAGAGGCAAAGACAAAGAATGTGGTGTGGAGGAAAACAAGCATGGGAAGAAAAAGGAAGGGGCATAGACTGGCTCTGGAGGCTGCACAACTGTAAACAATTCCTCAGTAGTCCTTTAAAGAAATGCAGATCTAGAGATGGCCAAAACTAAGCTTAGTGGTAGCTAAGAATACAAATTAGTGTCTGAAATACATAAAAAGTACCAAGTATGATAAATTGTGATTAGCATGGATCTGCAGACCAACAAAAAACCCAAGATGTACAAGCGTGTTAGCTAAAATATAAAAAGATACAAATGAATCCTTGAGTGAAGAAGAAATCATCATCATGAGCATCACGTCCCTCAGTGATGGACTTCAAGTGCTGACAAGTCATTGTTAACCTCCTCATCAGAATAAAAACATTGACATTAGGACCAGAGGAGCAGCAGAAAGGTGAGTATGACATCAGGAACAGGATAGAAACCAAGTGCATGTATAACAATTTTAACTATCTTATTATCCCTGCTTTTATTATAACAGATACATCTGGACTAACTATTATTTAATTCTTAAATTTCACTTATCTAAAGCCTTTATATGCATATGTCTACCTCAGGTGCATTTTCTCTTTGCCCATGAAAAGAGATTTTGAGCATAACATCATGGTTTCTGAGAGTTTGATTCTCACTGGGAGCACTGGGAGCCGTGGGTTACACTACTTTACTGGAAAGAAATACAAGTAAAATCAAGAAATCAAAGCAAAACTAAAATCAAAAGTATTTCCTGCTGCAAAAAAAAAGCACAAATAAGTATTAAAATTCAGGCACAACAGTCCAATACTGTTGAATCTGCACAGTAAATATTTTACTTCCTCCACTTTATATAAATCCTTCCATTCTCTTTTCAGTGTATATTTCAGTTTAAAAAGTTCTTCAGTAAAACAATGCCACCTAAGAAGTTAGTTCAATTTGCTGCCCCAGAATATCCCTACCTGAATGGCAGTCCCATAAAACTGTGGGTTTGATACAAAACCAAAAGGGACTGAGGTTCTGAGAATTCTTCTAGAAATATCAATAACAATGTAGTTGGAAGCACTTTATTCTGGGCCTAATGTTCTAGAAAGGAAATCTCCCAGAAAATTCCTCTGGTAACATTTGTGTCACAACATGTGTGGCAGGACTGATGGAATGAAAGGATCCTTACTCTAGTTTAATCCTGCTGAGCAAACTTTCATCACTGTGAGCTGCAATACAAAAGTGATTCTGGTACCAGAAAGACAGGCAGTGCCATCCCTAGTTCTTCGTCAGAAACGAGAGGCTTCATTGTCAGTAGCATTCCAGAAATTTTTGAATAAGGCTGATGAAAACCCGTGTAGCAGTTAAGTCCGCTGTCAGCCCTAAAACCAGTATGGTAGCTTCACATTTCTCTGTCCCTCCTTAGGATAAAAAAAAGACCACAAATCACTGCTTTTAAAGAAATCACAGTTGTCGAGAAAAATAAGCCAACTTTTTGTTTTTAGTCCTTGCATCTTCTGTAGTCATTTACATGAACATAGCATGGTGTAAAATCACCCCAAATGCTGAGGAAAAAGAGAATTTTGAGTTGTAGCCTTGCTTACTGATTTTGAATAAAACAGAAGGGTATGATTTTCTCTGGAAAAGAAAAGCAAAAAAGCACACTCATGTATTCAGATACATAGTGAGGTGCTACCTATAATTTGAAGACTCTAGAGTAGGCCTCAAAGGAGTGCAGGTTGCCCATATAAACAGTAGGGAAATAAAAACTGGTTGTTCTAAAGAGTGATTGAGAACATTTAAATTAAGCCTAGCTGCTGCTTTATTTGTGCACCTTTAATCACCTTTAAAAAGATGTATCCTTGTCCTCCACAGAGGACGTGTTACTGAGGTACCAAATGTAGGTATCGTGACAAATTTTGACTGTAGGTACTGAAAATAATTCTCTCATTCTGCCACCATAGTGTAAACAAACATTCAGTTCACTCTGTATGAGAAGACATTGTAAGTAGCACTTTTTTCATCTTTAAAGCACACAGGATGGAGATGGAAAATGTTTATATATTCCCATCTTATACTATACAATGAACATTTAGCTGTTTAAAGCAGTGGAGGTGTATTATTTCCTTTGGAAGATGACTTACAACATAAAGGTTTTTATGTAAAAGGTGATTTTAATTTCTGTTTTCCTATTTAATATAATTATAAAAAGATGTTCCTTTTTATCATGAAAAATAATTCCAGCAATATTTGTTGTGCTAATGAGCCTATATTTTCAGAACTATATCTGCATGTACTCCACCACTCGTATCACTTGTCATTTAGAAAATTTAAGGTTTTATAATTTTTCCTCATAAATCAATTCCTTCTACCCACTGAATCAGCCTATTTCTTTTCTTTGCATGCACCTTAATATAAGCCAGTTCCTTTCTTCTCTTATGGCACGTCCATCAGTCTACCTTTTGCTCAAAACACAATGTAGCTACAAACATTTTGGATTCCTCCCTGTTTGGTTTTCTTATATAAGGAAAAGCTGACTGCCTGTAAAAGGCAGGAGGAGCTGTAAGCTGGAGTAAGCTGTACGTGGTGGAGTGTCTGGTTACAGTCAGTGTTTCTCATAACCTTTTACACATCATACAGTATCTACATAATCAGATGTAGATTAAACAAAACACAGTGGAGAACCAGCCTTGGCTGTAACACTCACTTTAAGCCAGCTCCCCTTACCTCAACTATCTTGACATCCATGAGCACAGTACTCTCAGGTCTCCTGCTCCACAGTGAGAGCCTTGGTTTCCTTCCAGTTTTGCATAATTAACATAGTACTTCCCCCCCCATCTTGTCCTACAGGACAAGGCACTGATACAGGCTACATTTAATTTTGCTCCCTTATGAACACTGCTCATAAAAGGTGCCCATGTTGCTCAGCTAAGCAGTAATATCTAACCAATATGGTACATGAGGACTGCAATCTACTGTAAGAGGGTACGGGATGGACAGCGCATCAAGGATTACGTTTAAGGATAGTACGGAAAATCCTACATTCACAGAGATATTTTCTTATGTTATTACCAGTTTCAGAATGTCCAGAATATTAATTTAGTCTTCTTTTCCATCATTCTGTTGTTATGTTATGGATGATCAAATGTTTGCAGTATGATACTTCATGAAATACTGCAGATTAATTTAAAGTAATATGGGGAGATTGCTGACAAAATTATTTCCAACACAGGATAGGAATATTCCTTTTTCTGCTACTAATATTTGCTTTTAAAAAAAAAATCCCATTCCCTTATCAGCTCAGAGTTTCACATGACTGAAATTAGCAGCATTAATCTTCTCTTCTGCAATAAAAAATGTATAAAAATTACACAGCAATACCTGTAATACCATCCATTTTCCAATTCAAATGCTAAAACAGACTCTCACACTGCTGCTTGGACACATTACTCTAGCATGGCAAATTTGTCACTATAGGAAGAAAAATGCTTTTCTTTTGTTCCTTGACTCCTTTTTAAGTCAGCTGAGGATCATGTTATTTCTTCCCATTTTAAACACTGAGGAGAAAAGGGAAATGTAGGGTACAGGGAAATCAACAATTTTCTTTTTTTCTAAAGGGTGCATTAAAAGATTAGCAGCACACGGGAAGAATAGCATGATGCTGTAAAATAGCCCTGTGTCCTGTATTTCAAAATGAAAAAGATTCATACAAATTCCTTCTGTTAGGTTGGCTTGCTTTTTCTTTCTCAGATACCAGCAGCTAGGATTTGCATAAAGTAGAAATTCACTTTTGCTTTGCTATATTATGACATTCTGTGCCTAACAAAGGCTGCCTACGTTTTCCAGGTCTTTCTGCCCTTCAAATAAACTGCAATAAGCAATGGGAAGATGGTACAAGGGCCCCGCAGTAAAACAGTGCTCTTCCTGAGACAGGAGGAGATTGCCATCTGCTGGTCGCTGGCTTCTACACGAAGTCATGCAAAGGATATTGAGTGAGGATCTCTGCAGTGGTTTTAAAGCAGATAATATTTTTTTCTCTCCCTGCTCTTCATAAGCATATATTTGCATAAATAAGCATGTGTTTGAAAATAAAGCCAGACTATGTGGTCATCTGCTCCAATCTAGCAGTGCAGGGTGCTGATGTGATAGATGGCATGTAGCATCCATTTGATGTAAATTTCTGCCATTTCAAAGACTAAATGGCAGTAGTATAATAGTACAGAGATTATAGGTCTAGAGATTCTGATACATGTATGGCCCACATCATACAACTGACAAAATGCGATTCCTCTGAATGGCAAAAGGCTGCTGTTGTGTCTGTTGTTTTGGCAGAATATACTCAGCCCTGCCACCACAGCTGCCAGGTAACCTCCTGTTCTTGTGCAGTGATGCATTAAAACACCCATGACATCATGCTTCTGCACAGCATATTCCTGCTCAAGCTTCCCTCTCTTTTGGGCACCACGGCTTTCTTGCAGTGCTGTCAGGAAGGAACAGATGCCCGGTCCCTGGCTAGTTAAATTGCCCGTGTCAGTGAGGATAACGCTGAAATACCGCACTGCGAACAGGAGTAGCTGACAGACACACTCCGTCTCACCAGGCACTGACCTCTCGTGGGGCAGGCAGGCCTTCAGCAGCTCTCAAACCGGCACAAGGGCCATTGTCCGGGGAGAGCAGTGCCCGGCAGGGCTGTGCTCCTGCCTGGCTCCCGGCAGGGCTGCACACAGGCTGCACAAACAGAGGCAGACACACACGGGCTGCCCCGCGCTAATGCAGCACACTCCAGTATTCCAGTCCAACAGAAAAAAGCCTTGAGACAGCACAAAATGCTTTTAAACTGGAATGGTGGAGAAGTAGAGATATAGATGATGCAGAGGCATGAAAAAAAGTATTTTGCATTATGAGAATCTCAGGAAGCAGGGAAAATGAATACCTGGACACAGCACTTGACCATATTCTGCAGCACCAGCAATAAAAGTGTGATTCTGGAAACAGCTAACAGGACTAACACATCACTCCAACGTGCCCAAGAGCTTAACTCGGCACCCCCTGCAATCCAGCATGCTTTCCTGGTTACCTGTGATCTCGGTGAAGAAGCTGCTGGGCAGAAAAACAGGCTGAGAGAACTGAAAACCAGAAATGATTTCTTGACCATTCTGGTACGTTACATGTAAGGCAGTTAATCACTAAATGCAGTGCTCTCTGCATTACCTTTCATAAGCCTAAGACATTATCAATACTCCATCTGTAAATGATGTGTGCCTCTGTATAGCTGGAATTTCTGGTTTGGCTTTTTTTTTTTCTATCTAGAGCAACACCTTTTGAGAGAGTAGATTCTGAAAAAAGCCATTTCCATGCAAATGTTAAAGGAAATATTTCACTGATATGAAAAATTGCTTTGAGCAATTATTTTCCTTGTTTTTCAAACACTGAGGAAAAAAAATGCAAGAAACTGAAATCCTGTTTTGAATGAAATTTCAATCCAGCTTGTATGATAGCTATGTTGCCTTCTCTTCCCTGATACATTGTTCAAACTTCTTAATGCTACAATGCACCAGAATTCATGTTTGCAGTCATTTCTCTATAACAATTCCATCTCTTCCCTAATCAGTATGCTGGATGACTGCATATTTAGTACAGATCTCTTACACGGATTCCTCCCTCCCAGATGAATTGTTTAACATTTTTCTACATTAAATGCATTTTCTACCTGATAGTTCACTTAAATCATCCAAAATCTTCTGTGTTTTGGTTTGCTTTTCACCACCTGTTATATTTTTTTCAGGAAATAAAGAAAAAATAGACAAAAATTACAGAAAAAAATTCAAAGTATAGGAAAAAATATATAAATAAATCTAACAACAGCAAAAATATATATTACAAAATTCAGCTCTTTCCAACAGCTTCTGTTTCTTATCCATCCTTTTCCCTTGAATAAGGTCAGAATGCTGGTTTTCATTAGAAACTGAAATGAAGACTCTGAATTAAATTGTCTGTAATAATATCACAGACAATTCTAAAATAACGTAGTCAGACATAAATTAAGTGAAAGAATGCATATCTCTTGGGTTTGTAAACATGCACTTACAATCTAAAATAAAAAGGTAAGATCATCACAGACCCATCTTTATGTAAATAATTCATAATTTTGGAATTTGTTTAGAAGAGTAACATGGCATTATTTTAAAATGTACATATGACCAGTATTTGTATATTACAGTAACATTATAATATAGGAACACCTTTATGATCAATCTTATACAGACAGAATAATAAGTCCTGCCCTTGCCTGATCCCATATGTAATATATTTAAAACATGCTTTCATAGTTTATTCTAGAGGAAAGTCATTTATATTGTGGTGTCTATTATCTGATTAGGCTGAGATTTTATTAACCCATCTAATGCACTGTTCCTCTGTCTGACTTTCTGTTGCAGCAGTGCAAGTCCTGTTTCTACTACCCTCTCAATTTGTAATAATAAGGAAGTTTTCTTTTACTTAGAACTCATTAAGGGGCAGAAGCAGAAAATTCTGTCTACAACAGTCACACCACAATTTAAGTATTAAATTGTTTTATGGAAGATGTATAGCTCCAACCAGACCATCTCTGCACCAACTCTGCAGCCCTGTTTTCAAATGGCCTTTCAAATTTTTGTTCATCCAGTTGTGTTGCAGCTTTTTTCAGTGAGGTGGCATTCTCTTCTTGCACCAAAGGGCTCTTTGGCCTTCTTAAGATTTAATGCAAGTATTACATGAGCACTATCATGGCCTCTACATGCAGAAACAGCCTGTAGCACGTTTCAATGACCCAGTTGCCTTCTTGTCTTTACAGAGGCATCTGGTTCTCTTTGAATCTTGCTGTTTGATTTCTTATCACAAAGCCTTCCCTATGAACATGTCATCACTGGCAAGAGTTGCAGGATGGAACAAGTTCTAATTTCTTATAATTATGCTCCCTGCTTTAGCCAGAATGGCATTTATATAAACCCCTCCTGCTAGACCTTATCCTGTCTTTCCACAGCTCTTAGGTCTACCGGCTGAATACCTGTGTCCTGCACATTCCCTTTGCTCCTGTGCAGCCTTGTAGAATGATCATGGTCTGGATCCCTGCTGTGTCTGTGCTCACTGTAACCAGAGGAGACCCCACTGTGCTCAGAAGTCCAACCACACACAGCCCTTCCTTCACACAGCAGTGCAGTAGCCAAGCAGTTTGCAGGCTGCTGTGTTTTTCGGTTTGTGCTCCTTCACAGAGGCACTACTGGATGTGTCTCTCTGACCATAGTGAGGCTTTTTGAGGTGTTATCCACTGATCTATACTGCAGCATCTGTAACTGCAGCATCTCAGCCTTTGCTGACTTTATCCCCACACTCCTCTAAGACTGGAAGAGTGACGGGATGAGTGCAGGCACAAAGAGTGAAATAATTGTGCTGTCACACAGAGGTCTCAGTCAGAACAGGGTTTCAGATGTCCAGCATTTTAAACCAATATTCACATCACTTCATCCTATTTCTCAGCACTGTTTTCAGCACAAATCACAGAGTTCTACAAAGGACACACAAGGATTAGAAAAACAAAGGGAAATCCATGCCTCTGTGTGAATATCATGGAGATTAGGCGCTGACTTGCATCTGAAGGACAGAATTTCAGCTAGTGTGAACTGGCCTGATATTATTACTGACATCAGTGAAGCCGCATTATTTACACCAGCTTAGGAGCTAATTCAGAAGATCCAACCACTGAACATTGCTGGCCAGATAAATGGGGGCTGCCAGGTGACTGGTTTATAGCTTCAAAATAGTGAGCAGGATACCACAAAGATCTAGGTAGTGATGTCTTAAGCTAAAGGCAAGACTTAGAGGCGAAACTGGGCTGAAAACCATTTGCATCCAAAGACTGCTGTCACACCAAATGAGCTACCTAGCAACAAAAACAGACTCCCCAGTGCTAATGAATTTAAACACTGCATGGATGCATTACCACCTATGGCTCCTTCCCTCCAAATCACTCAGATGAGCTGCAACTCAATAAAATGAAGTCAGCAAACATTTCTGAATTTGAAGATGCATTCAGTGTTCATATTTTTATCGTTTTTACCCTGAAGTTCATTGCAAACTGTGCCTACTGACACACAATTTCTTTCTCTCAGAACAGGATCCTCCTGTCAGTCTTATCACCTCACTTCTGCTCTGCTCTGCAAAACCAGCTTTGACATGCAGCAGCATGTTGGTGGAAAGAGAGAAAAAGGAGACCTTACAAGGAATCATTTCCCTTTTGACCTGAGATTGTAAATCTTAGGAAGCATTCTGGCACTGTGTAAGGTTAATACTACAACAAATAGCATGTCACAGCAGCAAATATAAAGCACTATCTTTTTGTCTGTCTGTGCATTGAGTGGGCTGAGAGTTTTTCCTTCATATTTCATTTACACCTTGCTGAGGGATGCCATAGAAATGGCAGAAGTTTCATCTCCTCCCACTTCTGCAGCAGCACAATATGTGTAAGAGCAACAGCTCCCACACTGAGCACTGGGAGCTTGAGCCGGATGCTGATCACAGGTTCATTTCTATTTTTCCTACATGACATTCTCAGATGTTAGAAGACATCTCTTATCTTCTTATTAAAGCTTGTTGCAGAAATAACATCTGAGTGAAAAACTACCTGAGAGCTTTAATCACGTAAACTAAAAACTTAGAGGTTTTCCTCAAAAGTTCTTCATAAGGAAAAATGGGAGACCAAATCAAAATAAAATCTCTCTAGGGAAAATGAAATGAAGAGGGCAAGCATTTGGATATAAGATAGACAATCTCAAACAAGCAGAAAGGGGTAATGTTGCATATCCTTTGTTTATCAGTGTATCAGAAACTTTCCAGAGGGCTAAGAAAAATTTCATGCTAAACAAGGTCAGCCAGTACCATTCAGAAAAAGAAAACATAGAGGACTTAAGTCATGAGCAAGCCCAAGAGTGCTGCAAGATGCTCAAGGCTATCACTTTGGTTTGAAAGCGATAGTTTCAAAGATAGATGATAAATCAAAGTTATTGAAACGTCAGTGCTCTTAAGCCAAGCTGTACTTCAGTCTGAAAGCTTCAGAAAGCAAACAAAATGGAGTTTAGTAATGAGCTCAGAACTTTTTTCGTTCAAGAGAATCAGTTTGAAATTTGTTAATGTTGGAAGGTACTGAGTGGAGATACTTCTACCACATCCAAGGTGCTCCGGATTTGCCCAGAGTCTGGTATGTCCCTCAGTATAGAAGCATTTCTCACAAGTCGCCAGAGAAAACTTCATTAAGTAACTCCACAAGCAGTTTTTTTTGCTGATGTGACCAAGAGCTGGAGCTACATGTTATTTGAACAACTTCCTCCTATATCTTGTCCATGTGAAATATTTTTCAGCAAACCCTTCACGCTGTCACTCTGCTGTAGCAGAAGACTCCAGTTTCAAACGTGTGTCAGTGATCCTTGTCTGTTGTGAGCAGAGGGATGACATCCCTGCCTGTACATTACAGTGAAATGGTGTTTGTAAAGAAAAGTAGCACAGATAGAATCTCTATGAACACTTGGGGTATTCAAAAAATATCACTCTCTCGAATGCAATGACAATGAAAATCTCAATGTCTGCATGAGCTATCATCTATACACATAAAAAGTATTCTCTAGGCCAAATTATTACACTTTAGTTAGGTATGTTTTTCTCTTTTAAACTTTTGTTTAGTCTTAATTAAATAATATTTTTTAATTAAATCCCCTCAAATTTCCTTAATTATAAAATTGCAGATATTTTGACTATTAAAAACTTTGTTTCCTAACTCCTTTATATTGGGAAGTTTATCAACACTGAATCTGGGCATTAAGGTCTGGTTTTAATAAATAGTAAGTCAAGGGAAAAAAAGTCAGCCATTTGTCAAAATACTACCAGCTCAGTTTAGATATTAGCCACATAAGCAAATTTTCTGACTCTTCCAGATTATGGTTGAAGTAAGTTTCCAAGCTATTGCAAAGTACTGTATTTAATAAATGACAGAATGAAGAAGGTTCAGAGATTTTTTTTCCCCAGTCAAAAATACTGCAGATTTAGGAGTCCCACATCCTACAGGAGCCCTAAACTTAGTTTTCAGAAAATGGCATTCTAAAGATTAATGACTCCATTACATTGGTATCACAATCTTTTTCAGAACATAACCACAAAGTTTGTCAGTAGCATTCTGTCTTGCAGAGTTTCAGGGCCTTAACATGCACAGCAATACTCCACTCTCAGCATGCTTCAGGGGCAGCCACATTTGTTTCATATCTGCAGGGAGAGGTATCTCACAGATCTCGTAGCTGTGTTCCAAAAAAAAGCCCAAGAGCTACTTTGATAGACAGACCTCGAGTCTCGCCTGTAAAAGAGCACTGCTGCACTTCAAGACACATGCATGGCAATACCCTGAAACTTGACTTGCCTAAATCAAAGCCAGATTGCTGACAAATCTGGCACAGAACCAACAGAAGTACATTGCGTATTAGTGGAACTTGGAGAGACTGATATGTCTTGTGTCTCGATGTAATGTAATTCTAAAGCCTAAAAAGAGTCATCAGAGTTCCCACTGCAAGGATCAGAGGAATTCTATTGATACCCTGTGGATCTGAAAGCAGAAGTTGCTACTCAGGTAACATGGACTTCACCTCTAGAAAAGTTAAGGATTCCACACCACTCAGGCGTTGTCCTACCAAATCCCACCTAGAATGGCTCTCACTTGAGCACACAGAATATCTGATAATTAAAGAAGCAACTATCACATAAGAGTAATGGGCAGCTGGTCATGTTCCCACTAGCACAACAGACTAGGAAAGGAACTGCACATCATAGGGGGGTGGGAACTAGATGATCTTTAATGTCCCTTCTAATACAAACCATTCTATGATTCTATGAAGAATTCAGTGACATCTAAGATGAGGAGGCTGGCAAAGACAGTAAATTTAAGGCACTAAGTCAACCAAACCAGAAGAACACACGTAAAGAAGCAAAGGGAGGAATATCCGTGGAAAACATCATCAAACATTTAAATGGTTAGCCAATGTGGAAAATCACTGATATACTCCTATCATTCATTAGACTTTATGAAAATATTGATCACAGAAAGCCTTTGAGAGTTTGATATTTTTAGGCAGAAAGAGTCAACAAAAGCTTTGGAAAATAGCAGCTTAAGGACCATGAATTAGATGCACTGAACACAAATTCCTCTAATTCTGTCAGATGCTTAAGGCCAGAGTCAAATGCTCAGTTGAATGGCCAGAGGTTTTAGGCTATTGAATTTACACAAAAATTGAAAGTGAACATACCAATGTTGCTTCTGACTTTCAAATGCTCCAATCTGGAGATTTCTGCACTACTACAAATGCACTTGGAAAGGTATTAGCTGATATTCCTGATCTTCCAAGATATAAGATCTTTCTTCTCATTTCAACATGAGATAAATAGGAAGATAGAGTACCCTCTGTGATAGATTTACCATACAATGCGCATTAATGTAAACAGCCACCAAATTAATTTCTTAGTCAAGGTGGCAGGGAATGATGCTGCAAAGTCACTGAAGGGCCAATACAATTTGAGAAATGAAAAGCAAATCCCTCAAGTGAGAGAGAACAGTTGAAATAAAAATAATCACAACATGTGAGGTTTGACGCAAGTTCCAACGTTTGGATTTCTGATTTATTCCACTTGTAAGCCCTTTTGGTCTTCCTTTGTATTTTCAGCTTCTACAACATAAATGATCCGTATCCAATTCAAAGTGAAACTAAAAAGCAGAAGTAGCAAAACTCCACTTAATTTTGAGGGCATGAGATATACCCAATTTTCATGTGTTCTTTCCTAAAATAAGCTCAATGACTAAGGCAAGGAATACATTGTAAATGGGCTGAAATGTAATGATCCTTTTAGTAGCAGAATGGAGAATGATACCAGTGTGTTTCTTGTGGACTCAAAATCCATTGAAAATGTCACAGAAAAACAAATAATTGCACGAAAAGGCTGAAATGCAACAATAGTATCTAAGAATATAGATGGCCTGCGCTTTTAAAGAATGTTGCTGTTTACAAATTCTTCCAAGTTTTGTCTGCTGTCTTGCATTTGTGACTTTCTCATATCCTTAATGTGTATAAGCATGAACACAAAAGAAATATATAGCATTGGAAACATCAGTTATACGGTTGCATGTACAGTTGACTTAAAAGAAAAAAATTAAACCTTGTCAGAGACAGCCAATTTCCCATTAAAATCTTCAGTTTATTTGAAAGCCATTTTTATCATCAATAAACACGAAATTTCAAGATGTTGTGAACAGCAAGTTTTGTCTTAGCTTATCATCACCTCTTCCCACACCCAGGAACAGCCACAGCAGTGGATGGCAATGAGATCTGAAGTTATGATGTTGCCATCTGTGGCAGAAAAAATTGTTTAGGAATTTGTATAAGCCAGAAATGAGATGGTTGTAAATTACTTGCAGGCTTATAATTTCTCTGTAATATTTTACAAGTTTGAAAATAAAACCATGTAGTTAGAAAAAAAACATGCACATATTGGCTGAATGGCACATACACAGACACATGTAGATAGTTCTTTTTTCTCCCATGCTACCCTGTTAATACATTTGAAGTCAGAAAATACACGAAGAGTAACAACATTATAAAAATAAGCATTAAGGCCTGCATTGTATTTACAAAAAAAATAGCATGTCCACAGTTTTTGCAAATCAATTATTTTTCTTATAAGGAAAAGCGTATTTTTCCTATATAATGCATTCTTCTATCTTAAAAGAGATACTCTTTATTTCCAAGGTATAAATGACTGGAAAACACAATTAGATCTCTGTACAACAATTTAAGGTCACTGGGAGAAAATGTTTCTTCCATATTCCTAACAGTAATTTTCTGAAAGCTGTCTAAAATGAGAACAATTATATGCAGTTTTATAGCATGTGGATGCAAGAGAACAGCTTATCGATGTCTAGACACTGTCTTCCATAAAATTCATGGGCCTACGTGTTGCCTCTGAATGCTGCATTTAGCCATGAGATCTTTGATTTAACTGACAGATGTGCATAATCTCAACCATTGGTTAGCTCCCTCGTAGCTAAACAGGTCTTCAGATATATGTGCCAGAACTATTCCAGCTGAGGGAGCAAATCCAGTTCATTACATTTCCTCCCGATCTGGATGTTTTAAGTGGCAGCTTGGTAAGGAGAGAAACTCTAAGGATAGAAGCCCAACTTTATTCCTCTTGCTGGATCCAGGATCCAGCTCTGTTTCGCTTCAGAGGCCACTGATGTTGCAAATGTTTGAGTTCAGGCTTACATTTCTGAGACCTGTGTTTATAAGAATCCAAAATGGAGTTTAGCCCATAATATTTACCTTTTCTTCTTAGAAAAAATGTTAGGCTGGGTAAATAACACTTTGTAGTAATATACTCAATCAAGTATAACAAAGTAAATGCTGCAAAGGTGGAGTTATATGGAAGAGCCATGTAGTAGGAAACGACAAGGTACTTTGTTCTATGACAATCAGATTAAAACTCTGAAGGCTGTAAAGGTTTGGTTTTCTCCTAGCTTAGGTTAATATTTCAAAAATAAAAACTCACATAGGAGACCGTGCATAAAAGCAAATTTTACATGATTATGCTTACATCAAAATATAATTAACATCAAGCATGTCAGATATTGAAGTGCTGTTTAAGATTAGTAGTTAAGTAGAAACCCAGAAAAGTCCTCTCTACTGAACAGTGATTTTTACATTAACTCTAAGAAAACTAGTGATTGAGTAAATAAAATTTCAGTTGTAACACAAAGGCTTGATCTTCACTATTGAAGCCTGAAATAGTATTAACAGCAGATTAAGTTTCTCACTAGGTGACTAGGTTAAACTTCTTTTGGGTTTGGTTAAGACTTCCACTGCTAGCATGCAACAAGCATTCTCCAACAGTGGTACAGAGGCATGAAATGAAACTAAATGCTTCCAGTTCATTTGGTCCTTTGCTCCAGAGAAGGGAGACCCTTCCCAGTAGTAGGTGCAACCTTGCACAATCTTCTTGCAGGGCAGCAGTCCCAGCACCCATTTTAGTTGAGGGCACCAGTGGGTGGGTGACCTGACTCCCCTGCACTCCACTCCCTCCCCTTGCAGACATAGCCTGGCGTTAAGAATGAGCCAGATGGCACACGGGGGCATGATTCGGCAGGGAGCAGGATAGCTCATTATCTGCTGCTGCAAACAAGGCTGAAGGCTGCTTGTGGTGAAAGCAGCTGGGAACTGGCTCTGTCGTGGAACCCTACCACAGCATCAAAGGAGATGTAGGGAAAGGCCACCCAGCTGCAGCTCCAGCTCCTGCTGCAGGGCCTGAGGCAAGAGAGGTGACTATCCTGATGAACTCACCTCATGTTAAGAGCCCTGTTCCCTGCATTGCTTCAGGGCATCCAAAAGAATCTGAAGGGGAATGAAGAGAGAATCTGAACAGCAATGCCCAAGACTTAGCACATATGGGATCTGAACAAAAAGCTTTTCATATAAACATTCTAACATCAACCCATTAGACAGGTACCACTTCTCCACAAGCCTGATGGGGATCTGATTATTGTTGATAACCCCATCTTGGGGGCATCAGAAAGCAGGCTTCTTGACAGCCCTGCAAATTACCACTTGTCTACTGTACTCCTAGGGAAATCATTTTGTCTCCATCCCACAAGCCAGGGCACAGGTCAAGTCTTCAGAATTTGGACTGCTGAATTCAGGAGTTCTTGTTCCAGCAATTACAGATTACATAGTATTATAATATTTGTAACAAAAATACTTTTTCCTGCTGTGGCATGGTTCTGATTTCCTTCCAAAACCTTTCTCTACTTCCATAAGTTTTCTATAATGCACAAGCACTCATAAAAAAAAAAGCACATTCAAAAATTAGAATTTTATAAATGTGTGAAATAAATTCAGCTCTACCAAGTCTCCTGTACTCTCTTGCCTGCTCAACGACAACTAACAGTCTCCTCATCAGTGGTGGACCCAAGGTAGTACAGGCCTCCCACTACAAGCAGAGCCTTGAAACAAATGTTTATCATGCAAAGAGAGAAAATAAATTACTTTAAAATGTTTTTCACTAGTCAGGCTCAGTGTGCCATCAAATTCTCATAAAAATGGGTGTTTCTCCACAATTACTTGTACTCTGAACTAAACCACTTCATCTAATAATTGATGCCTCCTACTCGTGCACGTTTGCTTAAGTTCTTTAGCCTCTCCTGATCGGAAGATTGTAAAAACTACATGTGTGGGTATGTAGGAGTAGGCATATATACATTCAGGACAAGAATGTTTATTCAGAAGAAATTATTTTGCTCCAAAGGAAATGAATTAGGATGGATAATTCATAATTCAAATACCTCTAGAACCTCTGAGGGAAACAACATCAGAGGTAATGGGTGAGTGCCTTTTTTCAAGTATTGTTTCTCAAAACTCATAGAGAGTGCTTAGTCAGAAAAGAACAAAATGCCTCATCCAGATTTCACTTAATTCTTTTCACTGAAAAGGCTCATGTGATAAAAAATAATGGTTTTATTTCCAAGCAGCTCCACAGACAACTACCTTAATCTCTTAATTTTGGAAAGCCACATCTTCTAAAAAAATCCTTAATCTGGATGTATGAGGGAAGAGGAGACTTCATAATAAAAATTCGGGTTTTCTACATTCATCCTTGAGATGACTTTCATTTACACCAGTACACTGACCTTCGTTGAGACATTTCTCCCTCTGAACTCAGGTACTGTAACATTATATAAGCATTCACCACATTTCCAGAGAAAGGGTAAACAGCTTGGTTGTACACATAGTCCTTTCTAAAAAGAGCCGGAATTGCCAAATAAAATCACTAAACTTGTGCTCCTTAAGTTTCACTTTCAAGGAACACAATTAGTCAACAACTACTGTTAAGGCAAATGCATAAACCTAATTATTTCAATTTCGTTTTGTCCATTGGTCTTATCTATATTACTGAATATTTTAACAATGTGAAAGCAGCAAGTGCTCCCAGGGTTGTGTAAATACTGAGCAGACACAATAAACAGCAGCCAAGCTTTGCCCTGAACGGTGTCTGTGCTTTGCGACAGACACGGCAGACAAAAGGCAGAATCAATGCGAGTGCACGAGAGTGAGGAAGTGGTGTTGGAAGGTTAAACCTCCCGATACAGGAATGCTGCTTTAGGCACTGAACTTGGCATCCCCGTCCCCACGGCTGGCTACCAAGCTGTTTTCGCTGGGGATGTATCTCCGTGGGTTGGCAGACCGCGGCGTAGCAGAGCGCTCACTCCGAGGCACTGGCGAGTTTGCCGCTGCACGGGGTGAATCCCCAGGCCCGGGCAGGAGGCTGACGAGGACTCGGTCCCCCGCAGCCGGGCTCAGGCGGTGCCGCAGTCACGGCCTGACGCCGGCTCCGGCACTGGGCTGTCGGCCCTGTTAGAGCGGTACCTGCGCAGCAAAGCTCTCAGGGCTCGCCGTTTCTCCCGACGGCCGCCACAAGGCGTAGGGAGCGAGGCCGGCTGCGCTCTGCGGAGCGCTTTCCCCCGGTGACAGCAGCGGCGCTGCTGCTCCTGCCCCGCCGCGCCGGGGGTCCCGGGGCCAAAGCGGCGGGGCTGTGCCCCTCTCCTCCACCGAGCGCCTGGTACGGCCCGTACCGCGCCTCGCTCAGCAGCGGCCAGATGCTACTCGTCCCGAGAAAGGAAACTATGCACATTTTTCCGTCCTGTTTCCGCTCCTCGGTGACTGATTTTCGGCGTGGCGCGGGAGGGACCCGCAGAACCCGGGCCGGGACCGGGGCCGTGCCGTGCCGTGCCGTGCCGTGCCGTGCCAGCGGCGGGACGCGGCCGAGGCGCCGTGCGAAGGCTCGCAGCGCCATCTGGTGGCCGCCGCTGAGATTGCAGCGTGCGCCCCGCGGGCCGGGCAGCGAGCGCGGCGAGCTGAGCTGGGAGCGGGGCCTCTCCTAACCCGTGTTTATCCCGCCAAATCTCTTTTGTAACTTTAAATGCTCAGACTATACTTACAAAGTTCCCCATTCCTCTGTTTCTGATGAAACATATTCCTTCTTTTCTGGGTTTTTGTTTTTACTTTACATTTATTTTAATGTTGTAATTTTATGAATGCATTTTGCTTTTCCACTCTAAGGAAATGCAAGATCTTTAGTTTCAGGTAAATGAAGCCAACATATACTCAGTTATAAAACACAGGCATATGCAAAACACCAGTTTGTGTTGTCAAAAAGTTTCATTTGTCTCTGATGACAAGGTGCTCCTATTCAACACTGCTTGCTCTTCCTCAGGAGCAGAGCTTTATGTATATCTTTTCTGTGTTAGAGAAAAGGGGCTGCATACTACAGTCAAGCAATTTCTGAATTGGAAAAGATGATTGTAACTTTGATCAAGCAATGTCTGTCTTAATTTTCAAACTAAATTTTATTTAATGCTAATAAAAAATATCTGTTTTGAAAAAAAAAACTTTTTTTATTTTAAAGAACAAAAATAAATGGCTAAGATTAGAATTAAATATTAGCAACAATTAATCACTTTGAGTCACAACTGGCATGTTAGGTGGTTACTTTGGGATAAGGGTCACACAGTAATGCCACTTTGATTGTGGATTGAAGCATGTTTTGATGCACCACATGATATAACTTCAATGTCTTTACTGATTCTGTCACCTCAGGTTTCTTTGTGAGTTCAGAAGTTGTGGGTTCCTGCCAGTGGACCTAACTGTGTCAGGACAAAGCAGAGGCTTGTAGTAATTACACTACTCCCCCTTACAGCCCTTCTGCTACAGAGGGTGGCCCAAGCACAGGTTTAGTTCAGATAGTGCCTACAATAAACACTGGGCACATTTGCTGCTTTTAGAGAATATTAGAAGAGGGGGTGCAGAACCAATTTTGTTAAAACACCAGTGATGCAGACAAGGTGAGTTAGGTGAGGGCACGTGATTCCAATTTTGCCCTCAGCATCATAAGCCACACTGTTGGTTGGTGGAAAAGAATTAAACAAGCAACATGTAAGACTGCTTTTAGTGTTCTCAAAGCTTTGGTTTCTTCGAGACACATTGTTAAACCTCCACCCGACAGAAAGTGGGAATAATCATGGTAGCAGTTTATCTGAACTGACAGTGCCATTTGTAAGCTGATAGGTTTTCTAGATCTCATGAGGCTCTAGCCTACTACTGACCTTCACAGAGATCCACTCAGTGACTTGCCAGAGCAGTCCCTTTTCTACCCTATAGCTATGTATATTGAAGACCAGTGAGTAGAAAAAGGGTTGTCCGTCTTTGAAGAAATTCTAAAACACATCTGAATGTTTTGGTAAAGCATTGAAGAGTTCACCTGGAGGAAAAAAGAATTATTCAGGACTCCCCACCATATTTTCTAGGCAATGAACTCAGCCATATTTGAGATTACTAACTCCTGACCACCAGGAGAACCTACTGTCTGAGAAACAGATTAAAACAGATTGTTAAATTCCCCAGACAGCAAGTATTGTGTTGTACATAGACAAAGATGTAAGAAGATGGACAAACTGGACTCAGTGAGGGAAGGCAGACAGCCTGGAGTGTACCACCTGTAAATCACAGAACTGCAAAAAAAGAAAACATGGCCTGCAAAGTACATACTGCATCAGCTGGTATTATGGCATTAATGAGGTAAAAACCCATTTGATCCCTCTTCACCAGGAAACCATACTTACTCCAATCAAAAATTAAGAGTTATCAGATTAACCAGCCAAAAAAACCAGGATTTCTCAAGCCACTTAGTGCTTTCAAAATTCCCTCTTTTTCACGGAACAATTTTGAACACACAGACAGACATACAATGCAACATACCATTAGTACTCATGCATTAGATTCATTGAAAGAAAATATTATTAAACTGGTAAAATGGAAATATTTTCATGAGTTAATCTACATATGTATCTATATATAAAATATAGCTACATGCACAGCAGAAAGACATGCCTATATGTAATTCATTTATATTTATGTAGCTCAGACATTGTAGTTGTGTAAGTCTATCACTGGCATTCTTGATTCACATTGACAGTAAAGACTGCAAGAGCAGTACAGTATGGTTAGCGTGCTCATCGAGCTGCAAGGAGTCTCAAGTTCCCAATCTTTCTCCATATGTGTTGCTGTATGCTGAGCAGTGTGAAGTATATGATATTGTATGAAATTTAATGTCACGTTCTCAGTCAGATGCGGAATAAAGAATCTTACAATTCTAAGAGTTTTGCACAGTGTCCTCAGTGCTAAATAATTTTGAGAGTTGAGAGCATAAACTGCTACAGGCTAGGCTAAAGAACTAGCCTTGCTAGTTTAAAGTCTAGAACTAACTCTCATCCTCAGTGGATCGATAAAGAGGTGATCATGTAAGTAACCCTGTCAAAAGAGTTTCACAGACAAGTTATTTGGAGATGATTTTCAAAGATAAATTTGAGGATATATCAATCTACTCCTTGGCAGTTCAGGAATGAAAGACACAAAAATAGCAAGCTAAATTTGTTAACTCTGCTATTTGTGGGTCTCATTATCCCCATGGTAATGCCATTCAGTTACAGAGATGCAATATTCATATATGTGTTTATATATGTGTGTATGTGTGACTGTGTGTGCAAATCTTATATACGTGCATTACTATTCTTGCTCATACTTTTGTATCACAAAATACTTTGAGATCACTGCACCTATCCTTTTTTTACCAATATGATGTCCTTATAGAAAGCATAGGCTTCTCTCTATAGTTCTTTATCTCACTGAATGCATACATGTCTGAAAGCTTTTCAGGATTAGGGCCAATATGCCATTTTAGCAGCAATGTGCTATCACACATGGCAAGCAGATCAGCAACTGAGTGCTATAATGGCCTTTTGAGCAAGGGGCTGACTCAGCCTCTTCTGCAGCCTGTTGTAGAGGGTTTGCGGTCCAACTCCACATTCTCCATTCTGGTGCACCATTCCAGTGGTGACAGGTTTCTGGGTGACTGTTCTGTGGCTCATGATCATCTGGAAGCTGGCAGAAGGAAGTGTAAAGAAGCTCTGCTCTGCAAATAACACGCTGCAAAAAGAAGCCAACGTGAGCAGGGAGTGTAAATAAGATGGGGAGGAGAAGAATGTCTGCCAAAAACAACATGAGGCTTTAAAGGTCTGGTTTCACTGCTAAAAAGTCCAAGCCCTAGCTTCTCCACCTCTAAGTGTACCAAATTCAGTCACAGCTGATCCCTCTTCCTCTGTTCTTACTCACACATCAATCTCTAAAAAAAGTTATCTCACATCTTTCTGAAGCTTTTAACAAAAGGGTAGTCAATGTGACTTGAAGCAAGCTGAGAAACACCACCTTCCTAATACCAGTGCCACTGTCATTCCCAGCACGCAGGACAGTGTCCTGTGGTTAGTAACATCTTGCTAGAAGGAACTGTGGACAAGTCAAAAATGTTATCTTCAATAATTCAGATGTTCAGTTTTTAGGCCTTGCTCTCTCAAAATGCTCTGAAAACTCTGTTCTTGTTTATTTTTTGAAGTGGATATTAACAGTTCATGCAATCAAACAAGAACTGGACCTTGGAAACAAACACAAGAAGAATATCACATATGTGATGGAATCAGCTCCAGTACCCTACCAGGCTCTGGAACATCTGTACAAGTTGTGATTGGTACCATTTGCCCCCTTCTGTATCCTCTGCATATAGTAAGGAGCCTAATTGTTCAGATTAGCTCTAGGTGATATTTTGGTGTATCATCTGCATAATTTAGAATTTGTCCTCTCATTTGTTTAGATAATTTCCAGGCTCCTCAAAACGTACTGTACATACATATATGAAACACCAAGAAATAGAAATGTCATATGGACTGTGTCTACTTCCCATTACAGACATCTACATGAGACCAGCTGTCCAGCAAATAAGGGCTGAAAAGAGAGTACTACAACTTAAGCCTGAAATGCTGAAGAGAAGCGAGGGAGATGTACTGTCACTCCCAGTCACTCTGTGAGGAACTGCTGCAGAGAAACCTGGCTTGGCAGGAAGCAAGGGGGAACAGCAAAACCCAGACTGTTTCAGTAGAAGATGCCATAGGATTAAGTACTAATTTTTTTTATAATGTCAACAAGCAAGTCTGAAATCCAAAGGCCTAATTTTTGTAGAAACAAATGCATGTGCTGCTTCCAATGGGAGACCTAGCAGGACCCACTGTTGTGCTGATCCTCTGGGGATAAAGTTCACATGACTCCTATCTTACTGAAACTTCCCTGGCTACCAAATTAAATATTAAGACTTCTGCATAAAAGTTTTCCCTCGAACATTCCTGAAATTCCATTACAGCCCGCAGATGTTACAGGCATTGGAACTACAAATTCAACAGCTAGGAAATCTTAACAGATTTAGGCAGTCACCCTTCGTTCCACGCCTGGGTTGCTCTGCACCTACGTGGAGACTTAGAAGGGCAAAAGAGAACCAGAGGGCAGATGAAGCTCTGGATACTGTAACCAATGAGGTGCTCTGCCACTTCTGAGGCTGCTTTAGCAATTTTGTATTTCTGCCTGTGTTACTGCTCTTCGGCACCTTTGGCTCTGGCTGCTGGAAAACTGCGTTAAATAAAACACCATTTTTCTGGCATCCTACTTACACTGGTTTTCTCTTACTATTTTTATGTGACAACAAATACCCTTCCTAATTTCTTGGACTGTAAGGGTAATATCACCTACAGGGATGCTTTCTGATCTTGCAGATTGATAAAACAGTTCATCAATATCTCAGCTGTACTTCAAAAGCCTTCTGAGAACACAGCAGGCACCAGGCCTCACTACAATGTTTTGCAAGAATGATAGCTAAATAATTTGCAATGTCATCTGGTCTCCAGTCTTTCCTACAAGCTATTAATTCTCAAACCTCAATTGCCTCAAATATAAGTGACTGCTCTGGGTAACCATATATCCTGTCCAGTCAGGATTTCATCACCCACAGCAGAAGAGAGTTCAGTCCTGCAAAATAAACTGTGGCTAGCCGTGCCCAGTGCTCAGGTCATTAGAAGGAAATGGGTTTGTAACCTATGCAGAAAGGAACTGCTTCATCTCAGAGACATGGCATGAGGAAACATGCCACTCTTTGGATCAAGACAAGATTCGTGAAGTAGAGCTACAAGCACCACCAAAAAAGGCACAGAAAGCACATGATGGAGGGTGAGAAGCAGGGCTTGACACACATGATGAATATGAATGTGGATCAGGCTGACTTGCAAGGCCTGGGTTCATAGGGTAAGTCATAGAATACAGCCAACTTTACTATAGATAAGCAGAGGAATCTTCTTAAATATTTGGCAAAAGACTGCCAGATCACGGAAAAGACAGATTAAGTTTTTGAACGTTTCCAGAGCATAGTGCCTATTTTAATAGACCTTTTTTTCAAACAGGAGATACCTTCACTTGGGCATTTGGTTGGTTTTCCTCTTTTGTAAAGGCAACGTTACTTTAAAACCCACTGTGATTCTCTCGGTTTTGCATAATTTGCCTGCTGAATCTCCACGAAATACAGCAGGATATAATGAAACCTATTACCCTTTAGAGACAACATTGAGCAGATGAGCAAAAGGTGACAAGTTATCTTTATTGCACTGCTATGTTACTCACTCGTGTCAATTAGTCTTTGCTGGATTCATTTTGTGCAATAATATGAAGTGCATGGCATGGAACACATGAAGTCTATCTCTTAGACACAGTTCAGGAAGCTCTTATTATTTTCCTAATAAAATTTCAGATAATGTCATGAACATCATTATTAGTAGCATCTCAGGGATGGAGCATATAAACGACTTTGCTTTGAATCCTGTGCAGTTAAAAAATAAATTCCTTTTATTTTAAAGAAAAGGGGATTCAAAAAATAAGGAGGAACGTTACGCTGAGTTGATTGCAAGGTGATAGTGTTCATGAATACCACCCATTGTGTCAAATGACTCACACATCTGTCAGGTGTGCCTCATTAGCCCACAGAAAGCCTTTTGTACATGTTGTGTCCTATTAAAAAAAAAAATTGCATTGTCTCTTGATGTCAATCATGCTGATGGATGGGCCCAAGGTGTTAATGAGTAAGTTTTAAAAAATATTTATGCTCTGCCAAATCTCTGCATCATGTCAGTAGGCACTAGGCTAGGCAGTTGGAAGTAAAAGAATATTTAGAAAGGACAGCTCTTCTTGTGACTCATTAAAAAAAAATAAATAAAACCAACAAAAACACACTGCATGTTTTTAAGTTCTCTTTACCAATTCTCTTAAGGCCTTTGTGGGTTTTTATAGACACGATTTAACAACATTGTATCAGTTTACCTAAAACAGATTAAGTCCAAGTGACTTTGATACTTCTTCTGTTACACTTGCCTTACATTTTGGTAAGTGTAAAGTCTTAAATCAGTGAGCCAAATTCTTGAGTTACTCCAGATTTTTTTTCTGGGTAACTAAGACAGACATCTTAACACATTCTGTTTAGTACGTGTCATGCAACACTTTCAATTTTATTCTGCCATGGAAATAGTATAACACAAAAGTCTCTAACTGTGAGATACAAGAATTGTCGATTGGGGGAATAAAGTGTGACTCGCAGTTTCTCAGAATTAAACTCAGAAGAGACTGCTTTGACTGTCCTGTTGGATTTCCTGCAGAGCGGATCCCAGCATGCTTCCCATATTTCTCTCTACCTACAGCATACCTTCCAAAGAAGTACACTGTCTTGCTTCCAAGATTGTAGATTGTGGTGGGCTCTCTCAATAATTTGTTCTGATGATTACCGGCTCCAAGTAAAAATAGTTTTCCCATCCACAATCAGCTAAATTTCTAGAGACTGGATTATTTACGTCTTTGTTTGTTCCTCTAAGGATCTACTCACCATTACCTAAAAACTAAAGATGGGTAAAGTGATGGCAACTTTTGGGTTTGTGTGAGATGTTTGTTTCTCAGCATAGGATTTTAAATTATTTCGTTCTGACCAGTTCTATACTCATAGGACATTTTTCTTCTAAATTTTCAGGAGAAAAAAGTACACTTAAAGTATAATCTATCTCAATAATTTTCATCCAAGTGTGAAACTATTGAAATGATAATGAGTCACTCTTTTTATTACCCGTCTTCTACACTTAATTTTTTAATATTCATGTTCTGTGGAGAAAATAAACACATGTATTTCAAAATATATACTGAATAATGATTCTGATTAGCTTCCTTTCTTTTTTCATGGCACTAGGTTTCTGGAGAACCTCTGACTAAAAGAGAAACTCAGTTAAACTCAGAACTGGCTTTCTTGCAGTTTTCTTATTAGCGAAGCAATTGAATATGCTTTTTTTATATGGTTGAGTTGAGTCATCTATGTCATAACAGACAGTTCAGTGTGACATAACACATTGTTCAGTGCATGTGTGATCTGAAAGAAATCATGTTTTAAAGAAAGCTTACTGATTAATGCAGATAGTTCAGTGTCTGAACTGAAGATATAGAATCAGAGAAAAAATATAAAATAAATTCTTTTTCATTTTGGTGTCTAGATTCTCAGGGTTTTAGGAAATTTGACAATGGAGATTGGTTTTCAGCCTTAAAAATTAAAAAGGGGCTAGTTAGAACTAGACACCATGTATTCTATTTCTGGAAGAAAATTGATATTTAGAGAAATTGTCTCAGTTTGACTCTGGATGAAGGGAGTCAAAACATGAAAATCTGTAAAAACAGTGAACTGAAAACTAAAGCATAAGTGTATTGTAGACTTACTGTAGATCATTGTAGAATTGATAGTTTTGTTTTTATTTCAGTTTCTATTCTCTTACCATATTAGCTTTAAATTTAAAATAAAACAGCTCTAAAAACTGGAAATCTAATCTGGAAATCAGATTTTCTTTAACTAAAGTAACATAGACCGTTTCACTAATGTTAGTGTCACTCCTGGAAGCTGAAAATGAAAACTGTCTTTTAAAAATATTTTCCTATCATTCTACAGGCTTCCAATGAAAAAAAAAGTTCAGGTTTTCAGTCTCATTTCTGTCATATTAATGTTTCTAATTGTTACCAAATGGAGTAGATTAGTTTTTTCTCTGAAGAGCATATGTTAATGCCAAGCCCTGGGTTGATTGACAGCAATGATGATCAAAGATGCCACCTAAATTGCTTTTCTATTCTTATTGCGAGTGTATTTCCCAAAGGACTCAAACCAAAGACTCAAGCTACATACCAGCATTAGCAAGACTGAAAGAAGCACTGAAAATGTTTCAGAGCAGATCTTCAACTAGTGAAACTTGGCAGTGCTCCACTGACTTCTTGTTTTCACTCCTCCTTCTGTCTCGCTTGTGCTTATGTGTGGGCTGCTGCCCTGCCTTAGACATTTTTTGAGGAACAGACTCACAGCAAGCAAAGCAGATAGATTAAATAGGTAGAAACTTCTGAGCAACCTACAAGAGATTCAACAACAACCTAAAAATAAAAGTGGTACAAAATAATAGCGTTTGTTTGTGCCAGAACAGTAAGCTAGATTCCCAACTGCTATAAACAAGGATAAGACTTGCTGGAAATGCAGCTAGACCAGTTGACATCAAATTACATCGACTTTTATTTACTCCAAAGGATCTGCACCAGCTAATGAAGATCTTGCCTATTTTATTGAATTAATCAAAATTAGGGTTACTGTGCAGTTCTTAACTTTGTTCCAAGAAGAGATGAGAAATCTCTCTGAAACCTAATTCTTGTCTTTGTAGTGGTGTAGTAAATCATCAGTAGTACAGCTTTAAATAATGTCAGCATAAAATTGTTAGGGATGAGAGAAATTCCAGCTCAGGAAAAATGGGATCTCACAGACTTAAGCAAAACTATCAGGACTTAACAGACCTTAAAAGCTATGTCATGGGAGTCTGTAACACCAACTGACTAGATAGCTCTATTTTTAAACTGTGATGAAAAGGTGCTGTTTTTTCTGTTGAGAGAGGGGACGGGAGATCTCTAAGGAGCAGCAACAGTGTCATTGTGGCTCCATTATCCAGTGTTTTCTTAAAACCACAACAAAGGTTTTTTAACTTTGCTCACGAAACTGAACCTCTGTGGGAGCAGTAGCAGTGGTGAACAAATATATACATTTGTTCTTTTGTCTGTAATCTGAATTCTAATCAAATTCTGAATTCTAATTGGCACAAGTGATTTTGTGCATTGTGTGCCCATAAGTTGAAGGAAATTAAGAAAGCTTGTAAAACACAAAAACTGGAAGATTTTAAACTAAACATACTCTATCACTACACCTTCTTCCTTGTACTTTCTCTTCAATCTGATTTTAAAACTAATTCTTCCACAAGAACATCTTATGGTTTTGGTGTTTGCTATTTATAAATTAAAAATAAAATTTAGTTCAAAGCAAGGAGCTATCTCTGAGAAAGAAGAAGGATAAATACTCAAAAGGTTAAGGTAAGGTATAATTTCAAAACAAGAAAAATCTTTAAAAAATAAGTAAGAAAAATTAAGCACATGCTACTTGAGTTGAGGCCCTGTGGTTTGGCTCTTTCTTCAGAATACCAGATGAGGTTCAACCTGAACAAATCTCAGCTGGAGTTTCAGTAAGTCCAGACTCACCATGAGCATTTACTTCAGTCTGAGAGAAAAAGCGGAATGGCAGAGCATGATCTGAAGAGTATCAGTTATGTTGTTCTAGATACTGGAGTCGTTGGTTGCTGTTCCAGGGAGGTATTTCTTTGTTTCATGCAGAATTTCTTGGCACAGACAGTAAGGTGGCAGAGATAAGCGTGTTAGCTTTTCCATCAGCATTTATGATCTTGGAATCAAAGTATCACAAAAATGAAATTATCACCAGCACTGACACTCAGTCTAAATGGTCCTAAAGAAAACCTTAGTCTCAGCTTTGCCCAAAGTTTTCAGGAACTTGAGATTTATCCCAGATGACCAGAAATTCTTTAACAGGAAACATATATGGAAGTTGCCTCTTACTCATGCACAGAAATGGAATTTGACTCCCCAGCTTGCTGGAGTTGAAGAGATTTCTATGTCATAATGGTTTAAACCCACTAAATATAGGATGTAACAGTACTGTATAGCAGATGTTATATCAATAGGCAAGCTGCATGACAGAAGGTTTGAGTCACTTGGAGGGTAAAGATCTAATTGCAGTTGGTTGTGCTATAGATATTCAAAAAAAAATAAGAAGAATGGTAAAACCAGAAAGGCAGATGAGCAGAAGGGAGGGAATATACCATAACATATATCACTGAAACTGGGCATTTTACTGGGATGCAGTGGAAACAATATTTTAATCACAGTATTGTGGGACAGGGAACATAGAGATGCTGAGCTCCCTTGAAACCAATTCTGTAATAATGAGCTTAGAAAACTAAACTTTAACAATTAAATAAAATAAAAATTAATAAAATAAAATTAGTCAAAGGAATGCAGGGTATTTACTGTGATTCAGTGTTTTCTGAGGCACTTTAGTTTACCTTGGCTCTTCTAAGTAGGAAAGTAAAATCAATTTTGAGGTAACTGACTCAGTGGTAGGAATAGACAGGATGTGAGGAAACAAAAGTATCTAGCTAAAGCTATTATGATATGATAACCTTCAACTATTGAACTACTGTCCATTGTCTGATAGAGAAAAAATGCTAAGCACAAGGTCAGATAAGAGTAAAGGAGGCAGAAGATGCAAAGAAGAAGAATGCCTACTAAAGATGTCTCACAACATCAGTGTCCACACCTGACAGATGAAATCTCTAGTGGGAGAACAAGGGATCCAAGTGCTAAGAAAATCAGCCAATTCAGAGGACAGTGGTAAGCATCCTGTGAAGATTTTAGCAAAAGTATAGAAAATAAGCCTCCCTATAACTTGTCTGGTTTTGTCTGCCTATTTAATCCTTCACCAAAGAACTCCATTTATTAACCCATAATAAGTTATGGAGTCTTTATTCCTGCTCTTGGCACATCTTATATAAAAACTTAGTAACAGTTACCTTTGGTTACAAATAAAGTTGCAGCCCTCACGTTCAAATCAGGTTTCTGATTTGAAATGTGAGTCCAAATTAACAATATCAGAGTTAGAGAAAGTTAAAGAAACATTATTAGTGTTATTTAAATGTAAAAATGTACTTTCTACGATCATCAACATATGTACAGAGCAAAGAGGGAAAACAGAAGACACAAAATTTTGCCAGTCTAAAACACAGAGATGGCATTAATGGAAGATTAATGGTGCCTAAATGAAGATAAAAAAGCCAGAGAATCTGATACAGAAAAATCATCTAGAATTGAACAACACCTTGTATCATTCAAGGAGATAAAAATCCAAGTGTGAATTTAAAATCAATCAGTCTTTCACAATAGAAACCAATGTTAAAAAAAAAAAGTAAATCCCCAGTATCTCAGATTAAACAAATGTGATGAAAAAACCTAAACATATAACTATCTGCAGAAACCTTTATGCAGGAAATCTAATAATGTAAAAATAATTGGGTTTTTTACAAAGCAATCAAGATGAATAAGTCAGCTGTTAATATAGTGTTAAGAGAATCTTAGCATTTCTGGTAAAACAATAGGGGGTTCTAGCTTATTTTATTCCTGCTTTAGTGAGAATCAGAACATAGAATGGCCTAGGTTGGGAGGGACATTAAAAATCATCTAATTTTGACCCCTATTATGACAGGGGCAGGGACACCTCCCTCCAGACCAGGTTGCTCAGCNCTGGGTGCAGCCCTGCAGGTGGGCTCTCAGCAGAGCAGAGCAGAGGGGCAGAATCCCCTCCCTCCCCTGCTGCCCACGCTGCTTTGGCTGCAGCCCAGGACACAATTGGCTCTCTGGGCTGGGAGTGCCCATGGCTGGCTCATGTCCAGCCTCTCACCCAGCAGCACCCCCAAGTCCTTGTGGGCAGGGCTGCTGTCCATGTGTTCATCCCCAGCCTGTGCTGATCCAGGGGTTGCCCCAAGCCAGGTGCAGCACCAGCACCTGGTCTTGTTAAACCTCAGGAGGTTCCCATGGACCTGCTCCTGGAGCTTGTCCTGGTCCCTCAGGATGGCATGCCATCCCTCAGGTGTGTCAACCACACCACTCAGCTTGGTGTCATCTGCAGGCTTGCTGAGGGTGCACTCAATCCCTCTATGTCATTTATGAAGCTGTTAAATTACACAGGTCTCAATACAGATCCCTAAGGGACATCACTTGTTACTGATGTAACAAGTTCATCAGTACTTGTACTGGTACTCTAAATCGTTGGCCACTATCCTCTGGATGTGACCACACAACCATTTCTTATCCATCTAGCAGTTCATTCAATTAATTCAATTAATCTTCTTAACAAAGATTTTATTTTTTAGCACTATCACATTAAAAATATAGCACTAAATGAAGGCACTCAATACTGGGACCAGTAGAGAAATGATTTGCCAACCGTTAGGTGTAGAAAAAAAACCCATATATTTTAATAGATGCTGAATAATAAGCAAATTGTTAGGTATTGTGTCATGATGGCTTTACAGCTTTACCTATATTTTTAGTAGTAACTATATCTCCATAACTCCCACCTTCGTATCTTGTCCATTATTTTTTCCTACTTAATTTGGCAACTCTAATTGATGATAATTTCAGAGTCACTGCAGCTTCTTAAAGTAATTCATATCACATTCACCTAGCAGTAAGAGCTGCCCACTCCTTGTATTTCAATGAAGATTTTCAAATAGAACATTTTGTTAGGACTTTATTCACCACTTAATTTAGCGTGCTTAAAAATCCTCTTGATAGTCTGTAGAAATAATGGTACAACAGTGTTAAAACAGTCTATTGGCAGAAGTGGAACCTCAGTTATTTGCCTCAGGCCTGAATTTAACATTTTCCTTTTATATTCGTCTAATTTGACGTTGGGTAGTCTATTTCTTAAAAATGTAGTATTCAAAATCACAGAGGCAGAAATGATTCAGTAGTTTCTCTTGGAATGTGCAAGCATGATGTTTTTAAATCAAAATTTAAGGTCTGCTTTTCCATGTACTTTATATTCCTGTAAAATAGACTATCAAAGCTTGTTTTGTCGCATTTCCTAGGTGCAAATGAAGAAAAACTCCTAAGACTGGTGATTTATGATTTTCTAGACTCCAATTCAACTTTTAATTAGCATCCCAACTCTAGAATATCATTTTCTCTTGGTCTTTCTTAAAGGCTACTGCTCCTTCCAGTGAATTACACATTTTTTTTTTCCGATTGGCTTTTCTCAGTGAATTGTCATTTACTTATAAAATTAACTGCCCTGTCCCATAAGATTCATTGCAATACAACGCACTGTGCATCACTGACCTGCCCAAGGTAGTGCCACAGACCTCAGGCAAAGGTGAGAATGGAACCTTACAACTTTATTTCATACCAGCATCTTAAATGTCTGGACATTTTCTTCAGTGTAACTTTTTAATAAAAAGGGGAAGGACAAGGCTCATGAATAAGTTCAGAAACCAAGAATTAGTTCTGGTCCATAGAGTTGCTCCTGTGTAGTGTTGCTCCAGTGTACATTAGCTGCATATTTTGCTGCTGTATTCAAACACTGAGTTATGGTGAATGTGTTTATTCCATGATGTCGGAAGGGCAACCATATAATTCTGGTGTACATATTAGAAAATTGTTTTCCAGGGTTTTTTCAGTAAAAGTATCCCCCTTCCTAGTGTTTCTGACTGTCTTTTTTATCTGTACTTCTCAATTAGTTTTGAAGGATGTCATTGTGTACCCTCAGCCTGGGAAGTGAAGTAATCAGGTAATATTCAGAATCACTGGGCTGTGTAATCTGATTATGAATGTTTACCTTGTGATTCTGCCATAAAGGAGAATCAAAGCTGTGGGAAGGACACACAGAGAAAAATACCAAAATGAGCTCTCAGAAATTTATTCTTCTGAAATGCATATTCTTAACTCAAGCCAAGTTCGTAAAAACAGAGATTAAAAACAAAAAACCTTTTGTGCTTTACAGTAAAGCTTCTCTTTTAGAGAACATAACAGATCAGGTAAGCAATTTTTCTGTCTTTATATTTTCTGCTCAAGCTTGCTCAAAGCTATCTTATGAAATGTGAAGCTACCATATGGGAATGAATCAAAGTATTTGGAAGAAATTTTGGTTAAATCTTTTGGGCAGGTGGCTACTAGCCAAGCAATCATTTCTATGAAGCACTGACATTGTCTGATTCTGTACAGCAGTAGCAGAAGAATGTTAGATTGTTTGTGCTCACAGTGGTTCTGTAAGAGAGTAAGACTAGGGATAAATTGGAAAAGTGTTAAAATGATGATTTAGAGACAATGAGAAAAATCTAAGTATCTCATAAAAGCCATAGGCTAGGTAAGGATTGGATAGAGATGAAGAGTTGGAGAAGAATACGGAAGTCTGGTGGAAAAACATCTTCCTCAGAGATATGAGCTCCTCAAGTTATTCTGAAGATTAACCTGGATTCATGACAATAGTATATCTGCTGGGAGGTCATTTCAGATACTAAAAATACCTTGAAATCAGTGGATCTTTTTAATAAAAAAAAAGATATGTGTGTTTGAATAATGGGAAGAAAACGAGATTGAGGAGAAGCTATTAAGGTTTGTTTATAGGCTATGAGTTCCCATATCTACTGATATCAGTGATGATTCAGTCACTCTCTTACACAAAAACAATTTACAAAGTTCTATTTTTGTGCACAGAACCTGACGGTATTTTTATAGGGTGGCTATGATTCAAGAGAGAATGCATCTTGCCATCAGCAAGTGAAGGCAAAGTGGGTGGGAGAGAGGAGGGAAGGGGAAGAGCTGTCATTCATTCCTTTATTCACTGAGTATAACACAGGGCAAGAAAGAAGCAAGAAGGAACCATGGTTCTGTGATAGGAGAGCAGATCCAGTGACTTGTGGAGCTGTTCCTGGTATGCTGCAAAATGCGCTAAGATTTTCACATTTGCTGGTCTGACCCTATCCCACAGCTCCCAATATCTATACCAGTGATACACACCGTGCACTACTGAGTGTCCTGGTTACTGTTTCTGGCTAATTACATGATGCAAAAGTGACAGGGAAGCTTTGTGTTGCCTGAAGTTTCACATATAGCAGAACAAAAACCTGCAACCTCTGTTGTGACACGTGCTTACCTGGTTTAGGGTGCACCGAAACCCCTCATGAGAAACACCCTGCAACCTTCTTAGTCTGGATCAAGCCTAGTTGCCAGGAAAGTCTAAATGCAATGTTTTTGTAATTATTGCAATACTTATTGCAATTTCTAATATTTCTGTAGTTATTGCAATAAAAATATTACAGTCATGTCCTTTCATTGCAGTCCTGATGACTGACAAATGCTCTGCTTGCTCCAAGACTGCCTTTTCTCCTTGGGAAGAGATAGAGCAGCTGAATAGAGCTGAGACTTCATTTATTGAAACCACTTCAAGCTCTTCCCCTATGCTGGCTGATTTCTTAATGCCTGCAAGTTTCCTTCTCTCATGGAGGCCTCATTATTAATATTTTTTAATTTATTTATTACTTTTATTTTCTGCAGGTACATGCCAGCTCAGGAAGGGAGATTTTCAGTGGTAAGTAGTCTTTGTCCTTTGGTAGTCTAAGGTTTTCATTGCTGACTTCTTGCCTTCAACAATCAATACTTTCCTTTACATGACTTCTATGAACTGTCTTGAATTCTATTAAATATAACTTATTAGAATATCCTGGATGTACCATTTGATTAAGGGATGCTGTTTAGATAATTTCCTTCTACAAATAATTAAAGAATGCAGAAAAAACTGAGAAAAATTCAAGGGAATTCTCTTTTGGAATAGGTACTGTTTTAACATTTATTGTACAAGTGTAAAATTTTGGGTTGATTTGGACCTGGATTTTTTGGGTTATTTTACAGCAACATCAGTAAAAGAAAGTAATCAGTATAGACAGGCAGAATCACCAGAGAAGGTGTGAGGGCCTGGACATGTAACCAAATTTTGAGTAGACATGTAAATTAAAAAGAAATTCTGTCATGCATATCTAGCATTAAGTGGAAGTAAAATAGGTGGAAAAGCAAAATTGCGAGTTTTAAAAAGCAAGGATAAATAAGAGAATATGGGCATCTCATGGGGATGAACACATGGACAGCAGCCCTGCCCACAAGGACTTGGGGGTGCTGCTGGGTGAGAGGCTGGACATGAGCCAGCCATGGGCACTCCCAGCCCAGAGAGCCAATTGTGTCCTGGGCTGCAGCCAAAGCAGCGTGGGCAGCAGGGGAGGGAGGGGATTCTGCCCCTCTGCTCTGCTCTGCTGAGAGCCCACCTGCAGGGCTGCACCCAGCTCTGGGTGCCAGCACAGCAAGGACATGGACCTGCTGGAGGGAGTCCAGAGGAGGCCACCAAGATGATCAGAGGACTGGAGAACCTCTCCTCCAAAGAAAGGCAGAGAGAACTGGGATTGTTCCACCTGCAGAAGAGGCGGCTTTGGGGTGACCACTTTGCAGCCTCCCAGTACCTGAAGAGAGCCTGCAAGAAAAGGAGGGAGAGAGGCTTTTTGCATGGCTCTGGAGTGACAGGACAAGGGGCTTCACACTGAAAGAGAGCAGGTGTAGATTAGGTATGAGGAGGAAGTTCTTGGTGGTGAGGCACAGGTTGTCCAGAGAAGCTGTGGCTGCCTCATCTCTGGGGCTGTTCAAGGCCAGGTTGGATGGGGTGCTGAGCAACCTGGTCTGGAGGGAGGTGTCCCTGCCCCTGTCATAATAGGGGTCAAAATTAGATGATTTTTAAGGTCCCTCCCAACCTAGGCCATTCTAGGATTCTATGAACTTATTACTTACCAAATTACTTACCAAATGTGTCTTTTATATATATATATATATATATATATATATGTGTGTGTGTGTGTCTGCGTGCACAAGCGTGTGTGTGAATCTACCTATATATAGATATGTGTACATATTGACCATGTGTCTTTTGGCAACCTAAATTAATTATTGAAGAATTGATACATTTCTGTATCTCTTGAAGATTTGGAACTAATGAAATAAATGTCAGTACTTTTACTAGTTGTGGCGATTTCTTAATCAAATACACTTATATATGACACTGTCTGCTAAGGACAAGCAGGAATTTGAATCCTTTTTAATGGTTTTACATTTTCCTGATATTTCCTCTGCTTTAAAAGAAAAGAATCCTTCAGGGAAAAAAATTGTCAACAGTTTATTTGCTAAAATACACACTGAGAGACTTGAAATAAAAAATATGCTCAAAATTTTGCAGTTTGAGGATTCAAAATAGCAAGCTTCCTGGAGCAGGGACCATCAGAGATTTTATTTGTACATGGTGCTTAGCACAATGAAACCCCAGTTTTTGACTTCAGCCCCTGAGTACTACTGTAATAGAAATAATAAACTATGATAATAATAATAAAGTCCACTTACTAAGTTGACAGGCAATTTTTGAAATAATGAGTCATCAAGGAAACTAATTTTTTTTGCAATAAGCAATTCAGCCATTTCCTCTTATCACAGATAATATACATCTGTCTTCTATGCTGTTTGCAGAAATTCTGTGGATATGCTGTGTCTTCTCATAAGAAAATTGGTTCATGAAATGGAACAATTTTTCTCAGACTCATGATTTCTTCTTTATTGAGGGCCAAATTGAGCCTCTGTTCAATTGCCCATGTCTGGGACAGCAAGTAGTTATAGCACCTCCAGAGCAAGCTGAGGAAGAAATTGTGACTCAGAGAGTTCCAACCCCTTTCTCAGCCTCGACTGCCTACTTGTTCCAGAAAGAAAGTAACCTGCAAATGCTCTATAGTATAGATTATTTACCACCCCTGCCAGCTCAGCTCAGCTCACTGCCATGTTGAGGAGTGAGAGCCAAGATTACTTTCACACCCTCCTCATGTGTGCAGAGGACATGAAAAAGAAAGGAATTCTAAGTGAAAAGCCTTTATTCTCCGTCCTGTGGCAAACACAAAATCTATGGAGATGATGTGGAGACAGTGCTTCAGTGAGGACAGATAAACCCAGGCATCAATCTGACCCTTCATTATCAGCTAACAACACGTGGCTAAGGAAAAAAAAAGCCTCAAAAGGGGGAAATTCAAATCCTTCTGCTACCTAATCAAGATAATCCTAATGTGGGGAGTTAATTTCACTTTTGTCTTTATTTGTTAAATTTCCCTTTGACTTGAGAAATCACTTGTGAAAGCTTAAGATCTATATATAGATCTTAAGCACACAAAGTTATGTTGGCATGCAGGTGTGTTTCACTGGCAATATTTTATGGCAAATCAGTAATGTTTCTAGACTCTTCTTTAGGAGATTTTAAAGTTGTCAGTGGAACATGAAGTGACTTTGATTGCCTTTATTTGATATGTGGATCCATATTAATGACTAAACAAAATAGTCAGATGATTTGACCTCTCCCAAAAAGTCACCTCTGATTTTGGATCAAAGATATGTTTAGCAATATCCACAGCCCTCATGTGTCCACACCACACAATTTGATGTACTCATCATCAATCATATGCCGTATGATTAATTTGAGTCGTTATGAGTAATGTCTATCACCGCAGTCCTGGCATGAATAATTATTGTTCTGCACCCTGCTGAGACAACTCATTTCTGACAAAGATCTGCAACTTGATTTCTGCATAAAATGAAAGATGAAACAGGAATAGTTTATTAGAATGGTATAGTCAGTTCAAATTTTTCATAATAAACTTTTTTTGCATCCTAGAAATTAGTAACTACTTTAAAGGAAACGTGAAACAAACCTCAATAGATTAGAGATATTGCTTTTGCAATCAGCCCTGGATCTTACCATCAATATGTGAGGTCTGTATATCAAAAATAGTAATGAAAATGTTAAAGCCTGCTGGTTTTCTGGAGATTTGTACTACAGAGAGTGATCCCAGAAACAAGGTCAGGTCATTTTGAGGATGACATAATAATACTGACAGGATCAAAAGAAGATGGAATTTAACACAAAAAAAATTATGTTGGTCAAGTATAGAGATTAGTAGTCAGACTGAACAGAGAGAAAGAATGAACAGGCAAGAACATGCAAGAGCTGGGAAGCTGGTAAATATAGCTGGCACTTGCAAACCAGAGTCCAAAGCGTGTTCCACGTGTGCAAAACAAAGTTTACCGACAATTTTCTTTGGCCAGAGATGCAGTTTGAATGCCATCAAGTGGTTTCATCCTTGTGTGTCATCAACAAGTTCCTCCTTTGGGAACGTCAGTGGTGCAGCCTTGAACAACAGCCCTGGTGAGAGGAGCACCAAGGCTCACACATGTGAGAGTGAGAGCAAGTTAACACAGACCCTGTTTGTGTCTGTCATTAAGTCAAACAGCACCAAAAACCTCAGGTTCTCCATCTCCCAGGCAGGTGCTCAAGGAACTAGGTAGCTATTTTTGTTCTAACTCGAAGAATATTTAAGTATGACATGTGAAGTGAAAAAGAACTAACAGAAGAGATTGAGAAGTTCTCCACTTCAAAAAACCCTGCAGTCTGTCAATTGAGTTTCTTCTTACCATAGAAATGAAAAAGACTTACATTTCTTCCAACAGCAGAAGAGGAATTTGAGCCCAGGTTTCCCACAGGCTGTATAAGAGCCCTTACTAGTGTGCAAGTGAGTAAAGCAGACAGTGCCTTCTGCTGTGTGAATCCAGTCTTTGAAGCCATAACAAGACATTCTGGCAGTTGGGGCAGAATGTCAATTTAATACCATCCTGTCTTCTTTCCACATGCACATGTAATAAAAGAGTAGCAAAAAATAAGTGGCAAAAGCTTCTTACCTTTGCTATCACATAAATGGCTACTCAGAAAGTCAGCATATGGCCCTCTTGCCCCAGCCTTGCTCTAGTTTAGCTTTTCTTCCCTTTTTTTGTCCTTTATTTTTTTTTCCTCTCTACTGAAACTGCAGTTCATCAGCTCTTCTAAACTTGAATAGACCAAGCTGTTTTAAACACATCCTCTAGTGATTCAGCCTTAGTATCATGGCTCTGGTACAAATTCTGCCTACAACTGTTAAGGAAAGACAGTTTCCTTCTTTCTTGGCGTGCCTCTACAACAGCATCCCTTCCCCCAAAAAAACACTGCCTGCTTCATCCTTCTTCTTCGATAAGATATGAAATTTTGTACTAGACTTAATCTTTCATTTCAGATCTTCTAAAAATAAGCCTGTTGTTTTTCTGACAATAAGCAGGTATCCTTTTTGCAATTACCACCTTATCCACTGGTATTCTAAAGAAACTAGTGTGTCTTCTACAGAGGCATATTTTCTGCCACACTTGCAGTTCTGGCTGGTTTCCACCATAGCTTCAGTTAGTTTAACTATATATATATTTGTATTATTAGTAGTAAATTGTCATCTGTATTAATCTATTGTGCTTCATGTATATATGTACATATCTTTCCCTTATTCCTCACATAAAGGCAAGCAAAACTGCAGATGTCTCCCTGAGTTTAATGACTCTGAAACAGCAGCAAGCAGTAACACCTATGTTCCTTTGATTGGCAGAGTACCAGTTATAAGGCCTGAATATGAACTATCATATTTATGGGTAGAAGTTTTTCATTCCTGAAACATTTAGAAAAATAACTAGAATAAGGATAAATTTGGTATTTTATCAGCCTCCCCTGAACTCTGAGATAAGGGACTTGAAAAGAATAGCAGAGATGTTTTTATTTATTTAATAATAATAATTTTTTGGTAGTATATTGGTAGAATTTACCTTGAAAGAAGACCAGTGGGTGGCTTCATGTGTTCTTTCATACCTCAGAGACCAATAATGGTAAATTTGCATTAAAGTAATTACTTTTGTAATTAGACAACTCCCTGCAATAATTTGCATGAATCATTCTTCCCATTAAATGTATCTTCTTCTTTCTGAATTGAATTTGACTTCAGCTTCTAATCACTGGTTTTGCCACTCCTTTCTCATATTTTGCTTCACTCTGTGAAGTTATTCACGCTAAAAGTCATTCCCCAGTTTCTTATTGATACACACACTGCATTATATTATTTTATCCATTAGTGCCCAGCATTTACTCCATTTCTTTAATCCTCCTGGTGCCCCTTTCCTGCATTTAAACACATCACTTCTTATAATTTGCCCCAGTTACTCCTATGCTGCCACTGATAACATTTTGATTAAACCACATTTGCCTTTTCACTTCAGCCCAGGCCAGAGTTGTGCTGTGATTAGCTGGGTCTTTCTTACCATCACAATAATCCATCAAACATGATAATCCAATCCTCATTTGACTACCTCCCACCCACTCACAGCTCAAAATAGCCTGAATTTGGTAAGCTTCCAGGTGCCCTGCAAGGATGAGAGAACTTTTAAGCAAGGTTCAAGAAACACTTGTCATAGTGGTTGAAGGGGTAAAAATGAGTAACTCAAGATGTTTAGCTCATTGGATTTCTCCTGGAACAAGTTACTGAAATGGTGATTTTTGTAGAAACAGTGTCATACTGCACAACAGTGAAGTGGTAAGTTACTTTCTTAAATAGCTTTACATCCAAGTACAGCGAAAAGAACATGAGTTCCAGAGTCACACTAGGGAATTAGCCTCAATGTAAGTAGAGTTCTGTTTCTTTTATAGTAGAGAAATTGCTGATGAATCTTCTATTATTTAAATGTGTTAATTTTTTCCATATTTTCCTTGTGCACATACTTCCTTCAGCTTTTGGACCTAAGACTGTCTATGTCATTTTTCCTTAATGTTTGTTCACTGCTCAAAAAAGGGAATGACTATGGCAGATTTAATAAAATATTAAATTCAACTTTTAGGAGACTGAAAGAACAAACATCTTTCAATTCCCAAATCATGAATATCAACATGAGCAGCTTGCTTCACATTTTTAAGGTTTGATTTCAAAACACAGACAAAGATTCCCATCCCATGAATAAATTACTCTTTGGAATGGAAAAAAAAGAGGACTAATCATTGGGTTACCAGCTCAATAATCCCATATCTCACCATCATGCTTGAATTCATTAAGTAGAAGTGATATCTTTGAAATGAAAATGTGCTTTTGTTGTGTAATCGTTGATTATTACAGCAATTCCAAATACATTTGATAGCTTAAAGGGGAAAAAAAAAAAAAGGTGAGACAAAGAATAGGAACAACTTCACTACAGAGGTATTCTTTTACTTTTATGTTCAAAGAGTTGAGTTTGCATGGTTTTTTGTATTCATGTAGCACTTACACTTCAGTCACCTGGCTTGTATTCACTTAGTTTTTCATCATTAGCAAGCACAGGGGAATTTCAGCTCAAAAGTCTGATCAAGCTGAGTGTTAGAAAAGTCTGAATCTCCTCACTATAGACGAGATTTCTGCTTTCTCAGATCCTCCCCACATTTCAGGGATGCTACTTTGGCATCAAAATGAAATTTGTTCATTTGTTTCAGTTTTCTTCATTCCAGAATGGAAATGAAGAAAAAAGAGGAATCAGATGTACCAGCAGATTTTGCCAGAGGGAAGGATTTTCTAGTGCTGATTCCACACTGATCCAGAAGTTTAAGTTCCAAAACCTCAATAAAATGTTTCTTTAAGTTTCTTGCCAGTCCATGGTTACTGACTTACTGCTCATTTTCCACCCTTCTCAGGAAGGGCAATGACACACTGGGTGATCTGAAGGAGCAATGCTGTGAGTTTGAACCACATACAGGCAGAGCAGGGTTACTTCTCTCATCTTAGGATGGATATCTTGCGTGAGGAAGATCATCTTGAGGTGCATACAGGAAAGAACTCAAAGAACCCCGTAAAAACTCAACATAAGAGCAAATATTACTTTAATTTCTGTATTAAAAGACTAAAGACTGGATTGATTCCATCTAATTTTAAGTCTCTATGTGGGAGTCCTCAGAGGAATTTGGGAAGTGTCTAGACTGTCAGGCGTGGTTGCACCAACATTGTGTGTTGCAGGAAGAGGGAGGCTCCCAGATTTCACCAATATTGGCCTTGTCCCTGGATTTGCCTGGAAAGGGAAAGTGAACATGCAGACAGCAGGGAAACACAGTGACATCCAGCCAGGTCACTAGACTGTATAACTGAAAGACTGAGACCATGGAACATCTCACAGTGTCCACCTACAATCTGGACATAACTACTCTTAATCTAGTCTCCCTCCACGGTCAAGAAAGATAGAGCAGAATACCTGGAAGACACGTTCTGATCTAACCTACCTCTGGTCCAGCTCTGAAAATTTGGAAGAGTGAAGAGAATTTGTCTTTTGTCTTTCAAAAGTGCTTGTTAACACTTATATAAGAACCAGTGATTCTTTTGTCATAAAATAAATCTGGATAGCAAAAGCTTTTGTTTAGTTATTGTAATTGCTTTGTTTTAATGTACCCTGAAAAGTACTCATGCATATGTGTGTATGTATATATGTATAGATAGATAGATTTATATGCAGACTTATATCTATCTGCACAATATCTTGTTTCTATACATGCAGTGTCTTAAATACAATATTGAAGACTGTTCTGATATAATTATCTTTTAGCTAAAAATATGAGGAAGAAATTTTAGTCATTTTAAAGGGAAAACAATGCCTTTGGAAAACTTTACGTATGGTAATACATTCTTTGACATTGAACATCTAGTTCATGTAGGCAAAACATTTATATTTTTAATATAAAATCAAGATTATCATTCAAAATGTTTTGAATCATTGTATGTCCCGGTTTTGAATGGAACACAGTTCATTTTCACCTCAGTGGCTGTGGGGGTTTTGGATTTTTGCTGAACACAAGGCTGATAATATAGAGAAGATTTTGGCCACAATAATCCCCTGCAATGTTATAGGCTGGGGACGGTGTGGCTGGGCAGTGGCCGGGCAGAAAGGGACCTGGGGGTGCTGGTGACAGCAGCTGAACATGAGCCAGCAGTGTGCCCTGGTGGCCAAGAAGGCCAATGGCATTCTGGCCTGGATCAGGAATAGTGTGGCCAGCAGGAGCAGGGAGGTCATTCTTCCCCTGTACTGGTGAGGCCACACCTTGAGTGCTGTGTCCAGTTCTGGCCCCTCAGGTTAGGAAGGACACTGAGTGCTGTGTCCAGTTCTGGCCCCTCAGTTTAGGAAGGACACTGAGTGCTGTGTCCAGTTCTGGCCCCCCAGGTTAGGAAGGACACTGAGTGCTGTGTCCAGCTCTGACCCCTCAGTTTAGGAAGGACACTGAGTGCTGTGTCCAGATCTGTCCCTCAGTTTAGGAAGGACACTGAGTGCTGTGTCCAGCTCTGGCCCCTCAGTTCAGGAAGGACACTGAGTGCTGTGCCCAGTTCTGGCCCCTCAGGTTAGGAGAGACACTGAGTGCTGTGTCCAGTTCTGTCCCTCAGGTTAGGAAGGACACTGGGTGCTGTGTCCAGTTCTGGCCCCTCAGGTTAGGAAGGACACTGAGACGCTTGAGCGCGTCCAGAGGAGGCAATGAGGCTGGAGAGGGGCTTGGAGCACAAGGCACATGGGGAACGGCTGAGGGAGCTGGGGTTGTTTAGCCTGGAGGAAAGGAGACTCAGAGGTGACCTTATCACTTTTTACAACTTCCTGAGGGGTGGCTGCAGTCAGCTGGGTGTTGGTCTCTTTCTCCAGGCACCAACTGGCAGAATGAGAGGACACAGTCTCAAGCTGCATCAAGGGAAATATGGGTTGGATATTACGAAAAAGTTGTTTACAGAAAGGGTGATAAAGTACTGGAATGGTCTGCCTGGGGAGGTGGTGGAGTCATCATCCCTGGATGTGTTTAAAAAAAGACTGGATGTGGCACTTGGTGCCATGGTTTAGTTGCGGTGTTGGGGCATGGGTTGGACTCGATGATCTTGAAGGCCTCTTCCAACCTGGACATTCTGTGAATTCTGTGAAGATTTTGCTACAGTTGACGGGTACTTACACAGAGCCAAGGTCCTTTCTACTTGTTATACCACCCTGCCAGTGAGCAGGCTAGGGTTGCTCAAGACACTGAGAGGAGACTCAGCCAGAGAGCTGACTCCAAGTGACCACAGGATATCCCATGCCATATGGCATTACGCTGAGTATATAAAGCTGGAGGGAGAAGAAGAAAGGGGGTAACAGTCAGAGTGATGGCATTTTTGTTCCCAGATAACAGTTACACATGAGAAAGCCCTGCTTTCCTGGAGATGGCTGAACACCTGTCTGCATTTGAGAAGCAATGACTTAATTCCTTGTTTTGATTGCTTGCATGCATAGCTTTTACTTTACCTATAAAACCATATTTATCTCAACACACAATTTTTGTCACTTATCCATTGGAGGTGGGGTGAGCAAGAGCTCCCTGGGGCTTGGTTGACACGTGGGGTTAAACCATGACAATTTAATAAGAATTTAGATATTCAACTTATTTTGTGGAAAACTAACCAGTGTGAATATCTAAGGTTAGGTGTAACATAAGCTGTGATTCTAAAGGTGCAGTGTCTGAAATGTAGCAATGACATCTGGAGCTTAATTTCAGCAAGTATTGATTTTTTTTTCTCAATTCTTACTACAAACTGGCAAAGTGTCTTTCCATGGACAGCAGTAAATATGGAAAAATTCTGAGATGTTCCTAAACATTGAAGTTTAAATGCAGTCAGATCAGAGGGAAAAAATTTGACTGTAACTAATTTCATCTGAGTTTATGCCATGCCTGTAATATTCATGCTAGTCCAGTCTCTATTGCTGTGGTAGGGCTTTTGTTGTAGCCAGCTGTACACCCCTACAAGGTCAAACACAGAATCATCTATTGGGAGCACCCCACATCCTCGCTATTCAAGATGGCATGTGCCAGAACAGAGATCTGCTCTGCAATAAAGGCTCCTAAAGACTCAGGTGAGGAAGAAGAAAAAAGAAATAAAACCAACCCAAAATCAACCCACAATCATTCATTATCTAATCTGTTTTCCTTCATTATTTTTATATGTTTTTTAACCTCTCTGTATTTTCCCCTTCCCCCTTATTTCTCAGATGTTTGCTTCTAAAACACTGTGTAACACATGAGCATTGGAGAAATCTGGATTTGTTTTTCAAAGGTATCTTCTAAGATTCAGAAGTTGCTGCAAAACAAATCATTATTAATTGATCTGTACAATACTACAAGGTTTGGTACTTTCCTTTGTAGCTCTCTTGTTCTGCTTTTCTGCACCTACGGTTTAGTATTTTAAGGTCTCAACACCTACACCTTTTAATTCTGCCATGAAATGTTCTGCAACTTCACTTTTCTGTTATCGCTTTGTGTTTTACAGGCAGAGTATTGATTTAATTTGCAAGCTTTCCAGCTTTCTATAGCTATAGTTCTTCATTTTGTAACCTTTTTATATGAATATGTCTAAATCTCTAGAAAATTGAAATGTCACACTAGTAATACCTGCTTCTACTTAATATGTCAAAAATGTAGTTTTACAACCCGATATAAAAAAGACATTCTGATTATTGATATTTAACTGTAAAGAATATGAGACTGCCATTATTTACAAGTGCTTTATTATTTTCTTTTATGAATAGGTTTAAAGAACTTTGTTAATTATATGCTGTATGAGTGCAAAAAAAAGCCTCTACTTATACATTTTAAGTGGCCCTTTTTCTATATAATTACCTTTAAAGTAAGATGAGCATTGCTGTATTGCATTAAATTTATACTCTGATATGTTCTCTGAATGTGTTATAAATGCAGAGGTTCTTTCTTTCTTAATAGAATTTCACTTTTCTCGTCTAGAGTTTCAATATTTCAGAGGTCTTTTCATTTGATTATACATGCAAATCACTTGGGAGACCTAATACACTTAGCTAAAAATTACTCATTCCTGTATAACAATCTCATCTACAGTGAATAAGACTTTCAAAAGTGTTTCCAGTTCTCCACAGATTCGCTCTGTTTCCCTTGAATACAGACCCTGCCACCCAGCCAAACTGTAACCGGAGCACGCCAAGGCCACAGGCAGATTAATGTTTATGTGAAATACAAAGTTTAAACGACCTTTGAATATTTCACTCTTCCTGATTTGAGGGGAGTCATCTGTATGAGGCATGACTGACATAGATTACACTGCAAAAAGTACCAGCAGGAGAATATTCCTGTTGGGGTGCTGTGGGTTGACGCTGGCTGGATGCCAGGCACCCGCGAAAGCCACTCACCCACTCCTCTCTGCAGCTGGGCAGAGACAAAATTTAACAAAGGGCTCATGAGTTAAGGACCGTGAGAGATCGCTCACTAAATGCCATCAAAGGCAAAACAGGCTTAATGGAGAGAGATAAAGATTTATTACTAAAGAAAACAGAGCAGGATAATTAGGAACAAAATAAGCCCTTAAAAAACATCTTCCCCCATCTGTCCCTCCTTCCCAGCTCTACCTCTTGCCCCAGCAGTGCATGAAGGCAGGGATTGGGGTTTATGGTCAGTCCATCACTCAAGGCTTCTGCTGCTCAGGGAGAGGAGTCGTTCCCCTGCTTCACTGTGGGGTCCCTCCCACAGGAGGCAGTTTTCCATGAACTTCTCTGACGTGAGTCCATCTCATGAACAACAGCTTCATGTGAACTGCTGCAACGTGAGTCCATGCCATGGGCAATAATCCTCCCAAAACTGTCACAGCCTGGGTCACTCTTCCATGGGGTGCAGCTCTCCAAGGACAGGCTGTTCCAGCTTGGAAGCAGGGCCTTATATCCATGGGTCTCCCATGGGGTAACAGGCTCCTCCCAAGCATCCACTCACTCCAGCATGGTTTCCTTCACAGGCTGCAGGCTGATCCCTGCATCAATGTGGACCTCTGTGGGAACAGCCAACCACACCACGGTCTGCACAATGGGCTGCAGAGGAATCTCTGCTCCTTCCCCACTGAGCTTGGTGTCTGCGTGTTGTTCTGCTCACGTATTCTCGCTCCTGCTCTTCCCTGTGCAACCTCTGTTTGGATTTCTTCTTAAGTACGTTATCACAGAGGCATTATCACCATCTCTAATTGCCCAGCCTTGGCCAGTGGCGTGTCCATCTTCAGAGCCATCAGGGAATGCCTCTGCCAGACATAGTGGAAGCTTCTGGCAGCTTCTCACAGAAGCCACCTCTGTGGCTTTCCTGCTACCAAAAAGCCAGGCCATGCAAAAGCAATATATGGGGTATCTGTGGTGTCAGGTAGTCACAGCCATGCTCTTTTATTCTGCCTATGCTAAAGAGACTTTCTCATAGATGAGATACACCCATCTTGCTCTTGTAGAACGATGCAAAGATGAGGCAGGCAACCATATGCAGGCAATGAGCAGTGTGACATCCAGCAGCTACAAGGAACACCACCAGTTCAGTAAGGGAGGCAACCTTCTAGCAGGACTGCAAAAATCTCCAAACAACTAAGGTACAAAGCAGTTTTATTAAAGTTTTGGGAAATGGATGCACTTTCAGAGTAAAACAGGAAGAATAATCCTTACACAGCTGTCTTAGGACCAGTGTTTAATTGGCCAGGTATATGTAGACTCATTTTTGCCATCCTTCTTTTTAAGAAATATTTCCTGTCCTCAGTAGTAGTGAACCTATGTGCTAAGATACTCACAAAGTAAGCAGAATTATATCAAAAACCAATGAAAGCCAAACTGCAAGGGAACCATAGGTAGATACAGTTAAGGTCTGCAAATGCTGGAACAGAAAACTAAAAGCCAGGTGCTGAAGAAAAAACATACTGCTGAATAAAAAACTGAACCTTCCAATACTTCCCACTGGAAAATAGGAGAAGTAAAAAAGCTTTTCAAAGGAGTCTAATCCATTAGAAATGAAGTTTTAAGCAGAGGATAAAGCTATGACAAAATTCTGAATAATTTCAGACTCCAAAAAGGCTAGGAATTACTAGAGCTAAAAAGTCTCTGGCAGAAAATTGTTAGGTGTTCAAACGATGGGAAAACAGAATAAAATAGTGATCCAACTGGTATTACTATGTACAACTTTCCTGTCAGTGTCAGATAATCTGCCATTATTCCTAAATTCCATTACACCTGAAGTCCTCACATTACGCAAGATATTTTTTCTTCTTTTGAAACTTTCTTTGGAACCATTTTTAAACTTCATTTGATAAGAAAAAGTTTTAAAACAATTTTAAAGTGCATTCTATGAAAAATAAGAGAAAAATATAATGAAGAGTAAATTCAAATATTTTATTTGTATAGATGGATATATCACATATCACAAATAGTTGTACTTCATTATTGTAAGAAATTTGAATTGTATGTTATTATTCATAATTTTGGAAAAGACTAGTTGATCATGTTGACATTTTAAAGTTAACAGGACAATTTTTTACATCTTAGCACATTTGCCTTATACATAAACACTGCCACAAAAGTATATAAATAAGAAAGTGTCCATTCCTGACTTCAGGAACTATATGCATTAGTAAAAAGATAAAACACAAGGAACATTTTTATTTCATACTTCCAAAAACAAAAATCATCACTTAGACCGTGGCATTGTACAGAATAAGGAAAGGAGCTTTGGGCAGGGAGTTGGTTTCCTTGCTGAGAAGCATCAGTGAGCACTGAAGGGAAAATGATCCATCTCTAAACCTCGCTTCAGCAAACTTCAACTATAGCTCTCCTTTCCCCTAAAGAACATCTCCAATTATTACAGAAGCTGATTTTTAATTTTTTTCAAATAAAAAAGAAAATATTTGTTCTATTTCCTTCCAGGGCTTGGAATAAATCTACTTTGTCTGGAGAGTTAACTTTCCTGTTCTGAAAAAATAAAGATCTTGCAAATGAATGAAGAGAGCAAAAATATGCCTCAAAATAAAATAGGTCAAAATCATTGGTCTGTATTAGATATTCTTGGGTAGAGCTATAACCTGAAAAAGCATTTCTTTTTCCCAAGGAAACGGCTGTAGTAATTTAATCAACTGACAATTTTTTAATTGTTCGTTTCCTCGCTTTTTAAAAAAATTCTGATGTTATCAAAAACCGGTAAGATTTTACATTAAGAAATATTTAATTGCACTTGTTTATTTCACATTATTCTGGGAGTTTTAGAGGGGTTTTCTAAGTAGAAAAAGTTCTTTCTTGGTGAGCTCTGGATAGGAAACAAGGGACTATTAATGGGTGAATGAATATCATTTCGTTGAGGACAAAACAGATGAGCCAATCATTTCTAAATGGACTACTTTCTGTTCTGAGAAAGTGCTAACAGAACTAAATAGAGATGATCAGAAAAATGAAAGAAGAGTACATATTGGATACTTTCGACTTTCCCAGTACAGCACATCGTACTTTTGAATTTATGACAATTTGTGATAAGCTAGCATCCCTTCACATTTAAAAAAAAAAAAGTTAAAATTATCAGTATATTCTAGAAGATATACTGGAAATGTCAAAAATAAGCTGCAGTCAGGAAGTAGTATAGTATATAAAAGCTGTTGATATTAGAGGAAATGGTTCTATAAAAGGTAGAGAAATAGATACACCAAAGTTGTTCAGAACAGGAAAAAAGTTTGATAGTATATGAGAACTTATGAAATGACAATGACAAATTCATGTAGAAAATGGCTAAAATAATTGAAAAATAATTTTTAAAAAGCCTAAAACACTACAATGACATTCAAAGGACTTATCATTAAAAATGCAAGTACAAAGATCTCACATTTATTAATTCGATACATTATACTTTCCTTATTTGTGCTTTGTTTATAGCATAAAATTGATCGCCTCTGCCTATTTGTGAGTAAGAGCTGCAGAGCACCGGGTGATAGATTATATTCAGTTTAACAAGCTTCCAGGACCTTCTGAAGCCAGCCATGGCTCCTTCTACCTCTCTTACAGCTCCATCCCATTGCATATGATTTACATGGGTAGTACCCAAACTATTTCTGTCCAAAAAAGCCAAACTATTTTCTGTCCGAAGTCCAGGCCACAGTATATGGACCATCTTTGTTTTCCAGTCTCAGTGGTGGCACAGGTAACACATGGAAGACTGGTTCTGATGCTCGTACTGTCCCTGCAGACCTCCCACAGGCAGGCAGTAGGAGAGCCTCTGGTGCCACTGTCCTGTTGATGAATGTGTCTTCAAAAACAAGTTTATGCTTATATGATACCAAACAGCTTCATGCCCAGTTTTCTACAGAGTTGTTATGAAATGTGTGCTGGGTTAATAAATTAATACAATCTATTAAAATACATCTATTAATACAATCTATTGAAATACATCTATAATACAATGTATTAAAATACATCTATTTTAAGGAGGCAATCTGAGGAACACCAAATTAGCTGCAACTAGCTGCCTACAGCAGTAACACGCTGTAAGGACTGAGGTGCATAAACACCTCACTAGGTTTCCTTATGGTCGTTTTGATACTATCATTAGTTAGAAAATCACATCTGCTTTTCATAGAATATTTGTCTGGCCAATACACAGGACAGAAAAAACAGCAAGACATCACTGTCTATAAAAAACTTTTCCCTTGGAAACTGTAGCTCAGTGGCTGAAGGAAGAGGAGAAAGAAAAGGAAGGATTTCCGAGCTGATGCCACTAAATATTGCCATAGAAAATTGTAATCTCCCTTCCCTGCAGGCTCAGGAAATGGAAGGATCATACCTTCTCATGCATCGTTATGGATGTACAGATAGCCTTCCACTATACCTTGTAGTGTATCTGCAGTATGCAAGCAATGGTGTTTGGTGCACAGGCATACCTTGGTTTTGGAAAGCTCCACACTGTCACAGACCACAGTAACACCCAGCAGGTGCTTGCTGTTGCTTCCCTAGGCTAGTAAATCCCTACAGGCCTGAATGTTCCTGTGCTGAAGAGCTTTGTTGTGCACAAAAAGAATAGAAGAAGGCTCACGCATCCTGTGGCTACAGCACAACAGGAGGAAATGGTGTCTCTAAGGCTTCAGTGCTGTTGAATATTTCTGCCAAAGTTTCTGAAGGAAAAGCCTTTCTTTAGTGACATTTTGTTGTTCTGATTTCTATTGTTGTTGTTGTTGCTGCTTTTGTATTATTATTATTATTAATTATTTAAAAATACTGTTTGGATTCTATTAAGGATTAAAGACTCCAGGGAATGCATAATGGATGTTAAGAAATTGTAGGATTTGAGGCTTTTCTCTTTGTAAGTATTGCTGTACTTCAGTGATATATTTTAATCTAAATCAGTTGAAAAACTGTCAACAGTACCGTTAATAGATTTAGTTCAAATAATACTATTCTGACCTTTCTCCATCTAGATGTAGACATTTCACCCTCCAAAAATGCATTTTTAAAATTCACTGATGACACATTGTTATTAATAGTCAAAAGACCATTGATGATATCCACAGATCTAAAGCTTTTGATTTAATCATCATGTTCCCTTGATTAAAGAAACTGCTATTCTTTGGTCAATTATTTCTGCTATTATCTTGATTTGATTTTCACGGGCCATTGTAAAAATGTGAGAGAGACAAATTCTAATAGAACTGGCACATACATGCGTTATTTGAAAATGTTGATTTACCCTTATTTGAGCTGGAAAAACAAAACATTTAATAAAGAACAGCTCTCCAAATTGTATACAGAGACCTGGGAATCTCTGGTTTTCCAGTTTGGCAAGAATCCTGTGTTTCAGCAGAGGTTAATGGTACCTTGGGGTTTGCTGTAAATTCTGCCAAGTCTCTTCTGGAAGAGCTGTGCATTAGATGAACATTGCTGAGCACTGTTTATACTAACAGTCTGCTGTGACTGATTGGCATGGGTCTGTCAGAAACAGCTGGAGCTTGGTCTCAGTAAAAGGTCTTTCCAGTCAGAATAAGCACTATGTAGGAAGTCCTGAGTGTGTCTGTATCTCCCAAAACTCTCGGTGCAGCAGCCTAGCACACTTGAAATGAAAAGATTTTACCCCCCATTCACAGCAGCCCAAGTGGGTCTTTCAGGACCAAGAGAGCCTATTTGAGGAAGTCTAATCCTGTGTTGGCCTGTTTGGGTCACCTGCACAACACAGGAGGCCTTGATCAAACATACTGGTTTTCCTTAATGCCTTAAATGCCAGAGGCCAAAACACAATTTAAAAAAAAACAACTCCTTACTGGTGGATTTCAGAAAATTTCTAAAATCCACCCATGAGGCTTTGTGCCTTCTAAGACAGTGACAAATCCAAATGACAGCAATGAAACCAGAAGCTTTTCTGCAACTATTTATATGACACTATGCCAAGCAACGTTCAGGTTGTAACCCCAGATGAAAGCTACATTTACATCCTACCTGTTTACATGAGCATATTTTCCAGTGAATTCTCTGACAGTGCAAATATGTTATTTTGTTTTATAAGCTCAGTAAGACCTTACAAGCTTACTCACTTACTGAGTTAGACTAGATCTGATTCAAAAATCTTGTTCTTCCTGTTATGAACTGACACTCTTCATGTATCTTGAAAACATCTCTGAATCAAGCGAGTTTAGTCATGTGGAAGTTTAGTCATGTGGATTTATTTAATATATTGCACATTTAGAAATCTGCAGCTTTATTCTTGCTGATTTTGTTCCTACATCCTGCAACTGACCCCACATCTTTCCAAAGAGAAATTATTTGCTTTCAGTTATGATAAAACATGATCTATAATTACAATTCTTCATTAAAGGAGATATCTATACATATACAAGGTGGGTGGGTGTGTAGGTGGGAGGGAGCATGTGTACGAACTTTGTCCTTAAGGAAAGATTCCTGAAGTAGTTGTGTTCTTGCAGTATTCCCTTGGAGATAATAACACCATTTCAGAACATAATAGGCACCAGCTGGAGTTCAACCTACTTTAAATAGAGAATTTGAAATAAATTTACAGGCTCTAGTCCTAATAGCAAAAATACTCTGTGGCCATGCTATGCAAACCTAACCTGACTGCTTATTTGCTATGATATACATGCTTATTTTGTCTGCTAGCTGGCTCCAGGAGAGGAAAAGGACCTCAACATGAGATTCAGTCATAGAATCATAGAAATTAAAACGATGAATGAACAATGAGACAATCTAAGATTTCTCACTCCAAAGCTAGAATACGTCTCGTTACATATATTTGATAATGCAGCCAAACTTTTTCACTTCTCCCAGATAATGAAATCTTTACTGACATTTTTCAAGTTACTTTTCTGTCTAATAAATTCTAGCCTTTAGGAGTGTTTAAACGTTTGATTTCCTTTTTCTTGTGATTTATTACTTCTTTCTCATGACTTTGCACCCTAAAACTAGTGCCCTAAAATTATTTCTCTCCTACATATCTGAAAACTGTTACCATGTTGCTCTTGCTCACAGCTTAATAAACTAGATGTTTTCAGCTTCAAAAATAGTTCCAGATTATTTTGCCCAGTGGTAAGAGAGAATTATATCTTCTAGGGCTGGCTTAAAAACTTGAAAGTTTTCCACAGGTTTTTCTTTGCTGAATTTACCACTTGTTTCCCTAGGAAGAACACTTATCCAGCTCAGTAGTGAGTGAAATTCATTATCATATAATGATATCTGGTTTTCTTACAAATTTCTTTCCCCTGTGGCATATGTTTTCAATACTGCTATTTATGATACAGCTTGAATGCTCTAACAGGTAGTCAAAACCACACAACAAGAGTGCAAGGTTCTGAGCCAGACGAAAATTTAAAATAAAAATCATTTCCGTGTCAGTGCCACCCTTCAAATGTTCTTTCCTCAGTCTAGATGGACTCATAAGGAGCATATTTTGTTATCATGCCTTTAAAAGATGTGTTTTTCTCTCACTAAAACTTTATCAAAAATCTTTCTTAGTGAAATATTCAAAGTTCTTATATGAATTAGTAATACAAGCCACAGTAATGTTAAAACTATTTTGTTTCTGAGAGACAATTTGGTTTGGAAATTTAACTTTTTATTTTTAATTAGCCCTTATAAATATTGTATTGTTGATCTACCTGAGACACATTGTGTGTCTGTCCTTGTACTCCTCATAACCTCCAAAACTTCTGGCCAAATTCAGACAAAGATAAGAATGAGGTCAAAGCCTTAAAGAGAAGTCTCACAAGTTTCATTTAAATTGATGTCTAGATAGAGGACACAGAGCCAGATTGCTGTCCCACTAGGAATAAAACATCAGTGACAGCTCAGCAGTTACCTTTTTTGATTGACCTCTTGCTACCCAGTCAGCAAGTATTCTGCCAGCATGTCAATGCAAGAGTAGTTCTGAGCTACTGAGAACATATAATGTCCTCTGCACAGCTAATATCTGCAGGCTTTTGAAAGGCAGCTGAGCAGACTGGAAAGGGGGAAGTCTAATGGAGTTGGGCATAACCCTCAGTATAAATGGTCAAAGCTGCTGTAATAGGACAAAGGAAGGGATATAAGACTGTCAAATACAAATCCTCAAAACTTGGCTTCAATAGCTCTGCTGTTCTCAGAACCATTTGTTTCCTTGTTTTTAATAAGACAACAGAAACCAAAACACAGTCAAGGAACCACAACACTAAAATGACTCCCCATTACAATAAATTTTGAACACCAACAGGAACAGAAAATAAGCTCAGTATCTAAAAGAAAATGCATTTTCCTTTCAGACTGTATAGATTGCACACAGCCAACTAAGTGATCACATTATAGAATTTAGCAGAGGAGCTTGACAGGACACAGAGCTACATGATATTGCAGTTACAGTGATAGCATCTGAGGAGTCCATCTCAGCACACTGCTGCACTCAGCACAATGCAAACATATGAAAGAAATAAATATTTTCCCCTTTTCAACTGATTTTGGTGATTTTGTTTTCACCCATCTTCTTTTATGTCTCCATCTGTACATAAGGATAATCCCAAGGGCTGAAAAGGAAAATCTCATTCATAACAAACACCTAAAAACTCCCACTACTGTTAAATCAGTTCCCTATGACAGCTACTCTGGTGGCATACTTGTTAGTTTTTCCTTGGGTCATTACAGTGGCAGAGGGGTAAAATGACTGTGTGATGGACCCCAGAGGAGTAGTCCCAGTAGTATTCTGTCAACTTGCTGTCAATTTTCACTCCTGCTCATGCCACCACTGTCAAGCTGGTGAAACCGGACACTCTGTTGTCGATGCAGTGAGATCGAGTTGCACAGATATTGCAGAGGTGGGTTTGTGAGTCTTTAGAGAACACTGGGCTACTGGGCTTCTAACTGGTACTGTCTTGTGTAATAAATTTATCTCAGAGCAGAACTAAAAAAATTAAAATTTGTTTGGCTACTTTTTTGTTGGCTGGTTAGAAGGAAAAAGGAAAAAGGAATGAAGGGGGGGAAGAAAACAAGGAAGGGAGAGGGAGAGGGAGAGGGAGAGGGAGAGGGAGAGGGA
>WAAE01024143.1:53682-74388 GCA_013400495.1 Nicator chloris
AGGGAAAGGGAAAGGGAAAGGGAAAGGGAAAGGGAAAGGGAAAGGGAAAGGGAAAGGGAAAGGGAAAGGGAAGAAGATTGTTTCAGTCCAGGAAATAAAAATGAAAAAAAAAAATTAGGGTAAAGACCCCTTAAAATTCCTCACTAATTCATACTAGACATTAATGACTTTTTTAAACAGGGTAAGACATAACACAATCACTAACTAAAGGAAATATTTCAAGAGATCCTTTTCAAAATTTTTTTTATTATTTAGGATAGGTATGGGGAAAAATTATCCAAACACCAAAAAATAATAAATTGAATATTTTCCCTCTCCCCCCTAAATATCAAGAGATTGCTTAGAAACAAGTGATTTTTAGAAAATAGTCTAATCTGAGTTTTCATTTATGTTTTCTGAGAGTTTGGGTAGACTTTTTACTAGTAACCTAGAAATTTCCTTTAAATTAGAATGCCACGTTATAAAAAGCAGGGAGCTGAGTTTTTATGAGACTGGGGACCAGAATTGCATCCAGCACCGAATACCCCTCCAGCTGGTTGTAAGGTGGTGAGAAATCCATTCTTAGGAATCTTTTGCTGCTATATTGGTTCACAAATATCTCATTAGCTTCTCTCTGTCCTCTCTGTTTCAAGGGTATCAATAATTCACTAGGAGCCCATACAGCAAGACACTATTCCTAATCCAAAAGGTTACACAAGTCAGCTGTAGGGGATCAGCCTCCATCTAGCCTCCTCCAGCTGCTTTTGCAAGGCACTCTGTGAGCACCAACAGAGGTCTTTTCCCCAAACAGGATCTTTTCCCCAAAACTGGGGATATAGGCAGACCTCCCACCCTCCAGCCATGGGGTACCAGCATGAACAGTACAGCTATGGGGTGGTACACAGCCTTGCCCTTACCCAACAGAGAGGAAAATTTTTATCCATTTTGTGTCACTTCGCTGTTATATGGAAGCAGAAGGAACAGCAGATAGCATAAGTCAGACAGCATTGAAAAATCAGCACTGTAGAATCTTATTCAAAGTACTTCCCTTAAGAATTTTCCAGGAATAAGAATGCTCCACGCTCAATAGAAAATAGCCACAGCTTGGTCATAACGGAGGAAACACAGCAGAGAACTGTTTGTGATAAAGCTAAAGATATCTTTTTTTCACCTTTTGTGACCCCTTCCTTTTGTGTTCTAGAGGTTCTTAATGAAAAATGTGCACTCAAAAGATATATATCTGCTTTTTACAATCTAGCATGTGCAAAGAAGAAGCTATTCATAGAGGCAAATGCTCAGCATCTTATTTGAAATACTGTTCCTGCTGATAGCAGAGTGGCACTCAGAACAGGGAGTTTGTATTTGGACAAAACATTTTTTACAGTTACTATGTGATATGACAAGAAGAGAGTACAAAGAAGAGCAATGAGAGGAAGGCAAGGACAAAGCCAATGTGGTTTCATTAAAATTACTGTAATTACAAAAGTTTTCAGCAGTACCGTGTACGTGGGTGCACAGTTCTTTATTGAATACTTGAAATACATCACCTGCTTCCCCGAGAATGATGACTCCAAGTTCAGTACTGGCAGGAAGGTATGGGGGATCTGATGCCATTTCTAGTAAGGCAGTTATATTCCCTGATCATCGTGGTTTCTGCCGCTGTGCATCATGTTCCAACTCTCTACGTGGAGTTAAACCACTCAAAGTCACTTTCAGAAATGGGCCCACAGCACAGCAGTTAGATCCCAGGAACAGTTCTGCTGGCTCCAGAAGACTTTAAGCTGGGTAGGTGTTTTACTGCTCTCTGGATCCAGACACAATTCTCATACTCAGGCTTAAAGATGCCACAAAACATTTCCAGAGAACACTTCTCTGTTTTTAAGAAATGTGTTTAGCCAAAGAAACATAATTAAGGCAGCATGTTTGGACTTCACTTATTTTTTTACAAGATTTCAAGGAAAAGCAAGGAAAAATTTTTCCATCATCCAATGCAATAGAGCCAGGGGAGACCATGTCGTGACATTCTCATATTTTTTTACTGTCCATAAACAGTATCCAGAAAGGGACAACTCCACTTGTTAAAATGTCCTTTCTGATTTAAAGAAGCATTTCTTTAAGGGTAATGGAAAACATTTCACTGGTGTGGCTTTATTTGCTTTCTCTTTTTCGTAAATAAGGGACCCAGCTTTCATGTCACAGCAGCTTACAGAGGAATCATCCTTATCATCAACTCACTTGATTCTGTCTTTGGTAAGTTATACAATAAGCTAGTAACATGTCAACTGACTGATGTGCTATGGAACATTTTTTTTAAATAATTACAATTTGGAGAATTTTTCTCTGACCAAGCCCAAAGGGTCTTGTATGCTGCTTCCACTAATGTAGCTACTTATGCCATAAAATTCTGCTGAAATCAATGGGACTATTTATGGAGTCATTTGCTATTCAAAGGGCTTGATTCTCTGATTATTTATTCTGTTTTTTCACTGGTGTTACTCTGCTTACTTGAACAGAGTTACTTCTATTTTAGCTGATGCAAAAGAAACTACAGTCAAAGGTGAGAGAGTCTGGCACTAAATGTCTTTGAAAATAGTTGCTTCAAAATAAAGAAAATAATATCTTTGGTTAAGTGCAAATCGCAATTTAACAAAAAGCCCAATCTGGACTTCGTATGTTCAGTTGGATATTTCATACAAAAATGAATGCTCAAAGGTAGCATTATTTTTGAAGCTCAAACACTCCCTATATGCTTGACAAATAGCATCTGTCTAGAATTAAATCTTGCCTCGCTGATGTCATTAAGAGACCTTAAACAGAGGTCAGATTTCATCCTGCAGAAACAGGCTTACAAAGGCTTTTGTTAACAAAGTTCTTTATTTCATAATGCTTAGGTGCCCAATTTATGGGTCATTCCAGCATATTTCAATTATTTAATTGAGCCCACAAGCTGCTTCCCCCGACCTCCTTTCCCAAGCACCTCAAAGATATGGATGGAGACCAAGGCCTGGGTGAGATGGATAATCCTGATAGCTGCAACTTCCAGCTTCACAGCTGTCCTCAGGGTATGGTCCCAATACAGGTGTGAATGCCTGACATGTACCAAGTAGGGTGTTTATCCTTATCCTCTTGCAGGGTGGCATTCGAAAGCTCCCCTTTTTGACATTTGCAAGGTAGGCAGGGAGCAAGAAATTATCTACAACTGCTCGTGTATGAGCTATTGCAGGAAATAAAAGCTTCTGAGAAGCAGCAGACTTATTGTGCCTGCATTGCATGGCTTCTGAGTAAATGTGTGCATACTTTCAGATTTTATGCACATGTGAAGATCAGCTGTCCCAGTTATGCATGGTGGGTGGCATGCTGTGGCAAGAAGAATGGGCTCCACAGTCATAATTGGTAAGCTTCTGATGAGCTGACTGAGCACAGCTACATCATGTAGCACTTTCCACATTGCCAAGTTAACAGCTATCACCAGAGGTAGAATTTAAACTGCTGGAATAAACAAAGTCAAGGGGAAGTATCTTGCTGAAATGTCACCTCCCACAGAGCTTGTGGAAAGCCATTACTATTGTAAAGGTGCATATATAAGATTTCAAAATTTATATTATGTCTCAAAAGATACACTTCAAGAATGCAAAGCATACATCAAGGGCAAACAATTATCTTTCCCAGAGATCAAATAAGACTGCCAGTTTTTTATATGTTGAAAACTTCCTGGTAGGTGTCAGATGGTATTTTATTATCCAATGTGGTCTGTCTAAATCAACTAAAATAGTTCACTTGAGGAAAAATTTAAGTAATTTGTGGTTATAAAATTTTAACTTACCTGCCTTGCTTTGACTGAAAGACAAGGCTATAATCTCAAACAGCTACCAGAAGAATTAACAGGCTCACAAACTGGAAAAACCTTATCTAATTGAGAAGTGTACTGTAGTTGGAGGTAGAGCTGCTGAAGCAGCAACACTGTGCCAAAGTAGCACCAGAATTGTGGGCCTAAAGACCAAATGTTTTCCTCTTTTTATTCTGTCCCTTCTATCAGGACTGTAAACATAAAGATACCTAAGAGAACAGAAGAATTCTCCAGCTGGAGCTGCTGGCAGAGCAGGGGTTTAAAAATGTGGACTGAAGAGCAGGGTCAGAAACCAAGCAGTCTGTGCAATGTCAGCCCTATAGGTTTTCTTGGGAATGTCTGGTGCTGGAGTCCTGAGCAGACTGTGCTGCAAAAGGGAGGGCCATGCTGCATGGAAGGATCTGCAGAGCTGGGACAGCGGTCCAGCTGAGTGCTGAGTTTCATCTTTGGCCCTATTCCCTGTTCTTCAGGACCAGGGCATAAGGCAAGGGTCCTGAAGTGCAGAGACAGTGGTGCTGCTGGGACCTTAACTAGGGGCAGACCCAACAACAGAACAGGAAGATGCTGAAGGCTCTGGTTCCAACTAATACTGTCTGATATATTGTTTATGGGCACTGCACAAAGACTAGGTATTTAGGGAAAAGGGCAGCAGTTGCTGTCCCCAAAGGAAGCAACAGACTGGAGACTGCATACGTCACAGAGGCTGATACAAAAAAACACATTTCCAAATTTATTACCTGTAAGTATTGGTGAGGTGCCCTGCCCTCTCCAGAATCCCTTGCTCTTGCCCTGCCAGATCCCGCAGCAAGGTGCCATGGTCCACAAAACGGGTCAGTTTTAACTGTGGAGCAAATAGGAAGGGTGGGCATGAGAGGAGAACGGCATGGTTTCAGAAGCGTGGGTTGCCGGTCAGAGAGCTCCCCGTCCTGCCCGCGGTCTGAAGCAAACCGGCAGGCGCCGTGGCCGGTGGTGGGGAAGGAGGCAGCGGCTGCTCCCTGTGAGACGGACAAACTGAGCACAACTCACTGGAGAGCGTTTGCGGGCAACCAGGATCATTTTTTGCTTGCCAGTGGCTATACGTGTCACCCGGTCTGGGGCACTGTCCCACACAGTCGCTGGTGATAAAATAAATAGCTGGAATACGAGAATTGAAGCTATTCAAAGAAGACCAAAAGCCCTCAACAGGGAAGTGTTACCTTGGAATAAAGCACTATTCTACTTGAAATCCTTGACATACACGATAGAACTGCATCTTTTTTAATTCTTCCGTCCCCAGCCCTTCCCTGTCCCCCTGGCTGAGGTCACCCTGATGTAAGCCGTGTATGAAACACGTGAATGTGTTACACGCTGTTACTGAGACTGTGAAATCCCAGAGTGGTGTCTATTTCCTTGCCTCTGGCATCATTCCCCTCCTTGCGCTGGGGGCAGTCGAAGTGCTGCTAACAAATGAGAGAATCTATCAAGCTTCAAAAGGGACAAAGCCTGGTCAGGAGGTGTTAAAGCAGCCTGCAACCCTGAGTCCAGGGGGGAAGGCGGGTCTCCGGCAATTCGGGCAGGGAGCGAGAACAAGGGAGTCCGCAGGACCAAGGAGAGAGCAAGGGTACCCGGGCCATCCCCTAGAGAGACACAAAAGGGCTCTTGCCCTCCTGACTGCTTTGGGTTTTTTCGATTGTTCTTCATTCATGATTTGAGGAAAAGGGGGAAAACAGTTCTTTTATGAAGGGGGTAGACACGTAAATTATTATTTTGCTTCTTGCTTGACTTGAGGGATAGAGATTAATCTATTTAGCCCTTTAACTGGTTTGAATTAATGTCAGGAGGAAGAAACGCACCCGGGAAAATTAGACAGGAGAAGGATCACCTTTAGCTAAAACCGTACTTTTCGTGCATTAGTTTATTTGTGCTTATTTGTCCCGCGTCGGCTCTCCGATTGTAAGGAAATACACAAGTGCGAAATAAACGTTTCGACAAACTAAATAACTGTTATTACTTCTACACGTCCATAAATATGGTCTAAAACCAATAATTGATCACAGTACTTTTCATTTCTCTGCTTCCACTCACTGAAGGACACCGTGCCACGAAAACCGCGGAGGGCACGGAGCGAAGGAGCTGGGGAGAGAGGGAGAGAGGGAGAGAGGGCGGCCCTGCTCGGAGGCGGTGGTCCTGCCGGGACGAGGTGACACGAGACTTCTCCCCCGCCAGAGAGCTCGGAATGGCCGTCTGAGGAGTGTGGCAACGAAGAACTTAGTTAAAAAAAAAAAAAAAAAAAAAAAAAAAACACCCGAACAAGGGCTGGGGGGATGGTGCCCAGGTGGATGGCGAGGACCTGCGGTCGCAAGGTCTGTCCCGCGGCTTGCAGGACGCCATTTTTCCCCAAAGCCCGGGCGACAGCCGCCTCTTGACGTGGTAGCGGCACCCGGGACGGCGGTGGGTCTTGCAGGACGTGCCAAGGGCGCGGGCTCGGCAGGGGGATCCAAAGGCTGGGCCGGGGCTGCCGCCGAGGAGCCGGGGCTGCCGCCGAGGGGCCGGGGCTGCCGCCGAGGAGCCGGGGCTCCGTCCGGGCTTGGGCCGGCGCCGCCTTCGCTCCCGGCACGTCGAGGGGCATCGCCTCAGGCGGCAGCGGGGCCGGGCAAGGGCCAAGGCTGCTCGCCAAGGCCACCGAGCCACTGCCGGGGCAGGCAGGCTTCCCGACAGCTCCGCAGCGCTCCCCGCTTGGCCCGGCCTGCTGGGGCGGCGGGGCCTGCGAAAGGGACCGGCAGGGTTTGCTCACTCCCGTCGGAAGCAAGGCATCTAGGGCGATACATACGGGAATGCTCTCTGGTGTCCCTTAGAGACCTCCTGTGGCGGCCTCGGAGTGTTTTAGCCTCCTCGTCTCCGAAGGAATCGAGAGCAAGGACCCGCTTCGTGACAGCCCTGCTAACACCAAGCATACTGGCAGGCTCCTAAGAGCCCCCGGGAAGGGAAACTGACAGGTGTCTGCCACCGGACACCTTTCCCTCTTAAGGCAACGGTGCTCTCGTTTGCCTTCCCACCGCGGCTGCAGTGCGGGGCTGCCGAAGTGGGTTATCACCTGAGAAATTAGATAGTTAAACCTAACCTCTTCTGCGGGAATCGGGAAAACACAATGGAAAAAAAAAAAAAAAAAAAAAAAAAAAAAAAGGAGAAAGGGAGGGAAATTATAGGTCTCAAATTTTCCTTAATTTATCTGCCTAGGCTTCCAAGCAGGAGGGAAAATGAGCCCTTATCTTTTTTTGCTAAAGAAATTTCTGTGTTTTCCCGATCGGAACTACATCTCTCCACTGCCAAGCAGCTCTCTTTAGAGTATGTTCACATTAGGTATGATGCTCATAATAATAACAACAACCCCGAGAATTATGAGACAAGAGCACGTTTGACAGTGTTTGAGAAATTCAAATACAGCTGCATCGGCTTTGTCTCTGGTTCAGTCACATTTATTTCCCTAAGCTAGCAGACAGCTTGAGTGAAGCATGACAATGAGGTTTGTAAATAGCAAATGGAAGGGTTTGCTGGGTTGTTGGGTTTATGTTGGTTTTTTTTTTCTTCCTCCCCTCCCTGTTTGATTTTACTCTCAATCCAAATAACCTTCCTCAGTGAATGTTTCAGACAAGAGAATGTGAGCGGGAGGGGACATGGGGGGCTTATAATTGCAGGTTCCCTTTGGAGCTGGAATTAAAACGCTGACGGCGTGTGTTGCAGAGGAAAGGTGCAGAGGCAGACTCCGCTCTGACTGCAGGACGGCTGTGTTGTCACTGCTGTTGCGTTTATTTACAGCCAAGCACTTCGGAGCAAACGACGCTTCAAAAGCGCGAAAGTTGGGTAGCCTGTTCTCTATGCCGAGATGCCAGGAGCATCCCAGCCGGGAGAGAGACCCAGGCCCAGAAACCCGCTCCCCGCGTTGGGACCCCGCAGCCGCCCAAGGAGCGCCCCGGGACCGATGCTGCCTGTGGGCAATTTCACATTCGCACCCTTCCTGCGCGTCCCGAAGTGGGGCTGGGGGTTGGGGGTACATCAGCTGGAGATAACTTTAAAATGTCTTAGAGCAAATAGGTGAACGTTAGGACAGCTAATTTCGATCGGTTACTCTTGCTAGGTTCAAGTGCCCTGTGCTTGGCACTGCGCACAGACCTCTACCTCAACGAAAGCACTGAGAATGGGATGAAATTAATCATTTATTTCCCTTGCATCAGAATCCTCTCCCTTATTCAAGTCAGGTTGTCACTTCTACAGACCTCTACTGCTTTTTCTGTCTGAGAAATATATGCCTGTCTCTTATCAACCTCTTACTTTCACCCTCCCTGTAGCATTTTCCCAGAAAAAAAAAAAAACCAAACCACAACAACACACCAAGCCAACAACAATCCAATTTACTTCAACTACTTAGACCAGTAAAAATACATTTGCAAAAATGTCTGCAGCTCTTCAAAACTTTCTCTGCTTCCTTATCAAAGCCATCTTTCTAGTGGAAGAATTGGGAGAGCTTGTTTATTTGTTTTGGGTTGTCTCAAAACTCTCTCAGTCTGTCGCTTGTTATTGCCTAGCATGCCCGTCTCCTCACGGCCGGCCTCCCTGGGAGATGCTGTGGTCCTGGCAGCTGGATCCGAGCTGAGAACTTCACCTGATGCACAAATAACCCCCAAAGTTTCCCGCAGAGACTATTGTGCTTTGCTAAGTTTTACTGAACATACCAGTAACTATTTTTCTTGGGCTCTTTTTAGCCACCGCGGCTTCAGAGAAAGCCTTTTCTTGTGGCTGCCTTTGCAGTCCCTATTCAAGAGGAAGGGCAGGAGACGGACGTCGGAATCCTTATCTCTTCCTGGGAGGGCAGGAGGGAGGAACGAGTGGAAAGCCTTATCGCTTCGGGAAGACTGTCACGAAGCGGGAGAAGCCTCTCCCTGCTTTCCGTAAGGCAAGGAACGAGACTGCAATAATAGAATACAAACGTGTTTTGTTTTCCATTAAGTCGATAGACCAGACAAGGTCTGCCCCGGGGAAAAGATGACTTGAGCTGTTAATGAGAGCTGACACTAGGATTTAAATAGTGAGGGCTCCTTTCGCCAGCGGTGTCTCCGCAATACTGCTTTTTTGTTTTCCTCCCCTCCTCTTCTTAGCAGGTCTGAGAATGTGCCCTAGCAGTGCGCGCAGGGACGGTGCCTACCAGCGGGGACATCTCTCAGGGTGAAGGTGGCAGGAACTAGCATTCCTGCGCGTCTGCTTTTTTTTCATGGAGGTCCTTTGGAGGCGAGAGGGGGGGATGAAAGTACTTTTAATTCTTTTCTCGGTGCCCCCGTGTACGTAAATATAAAACTCACCCGTTTTTTACTGGTACCAACAGTGCACGGAAAACTTTAGGGCGTTTGAGGGGGAGCACAGCGGTGGCTGGCGCTTGACGGCGCGGCTCGTTCGGACGGCCCGGGGGTGCGGGACACGTCCCCCGCTCTCGGGCCGGCCGGGCAGGGCGGCAGCGGCCGGCGATGCCTCGTCCCCCGGCGCGGAGCGGCACGGCGGGCGCTGGCGGCCCGTGGCCACTAGATGTCGCCGGCGCCGTTCGGATCGCGCTCCGACCCCGCCGCAGTCGCCGAGCGCGGCCGCAGCCGCCCGGCCCGGGCACGGCCCCCGGGCACTGCTCGGCTCCGCTCCGCTCCGCACGGGCCTGCCCGAGCGGAATCGCACATGGCCCTCGCCTTTCCCGCCGGGACCGGGTCCCGGGAGGACACTCGGAGTCCCAGGGACGACCAGGCTTTCTGCGGTCCCGGCCGCGGCTGCCTCAGTTTGCGATACGGCGGCCTGCTAGGTGAGGGGCTTTGTGGTGTGAATTTCAACGATAAAAGGGTCTCTGGGGAAGACACGCAGGAGGTTCGGACCGGGAACCTCGGTAGCGTCTTCCCGTGGAGATGTACGGAGTTTGTGCTTCGGCCAGTTTGCAGGGGGCAAAGCACTGCGGGTTCTTGGCTCCCACGGGAATATGGTCCCATCGGTAGAGGCTACTGCGCACACTGGGAGCCCCCGCATGGGCTCCGGTGCCGCCAGAGGCACATGCGAAGCACGAAGTCGGCGGCTGGCCCTGGGAAAAGCTCCCAAGCTGAGCATTTCTGTTGTGTGAAGTGCCCGCATTAACAGCCCGAACACGTAGGGAAAGGCTGACATCTGCGATTTGGTACGAGGCACCCGAGAAATGACAGACCTCCCGGTTCAGAGGGGCGCCTCCGCCTCGGCTCCAGGCGGGGGAGGGACCCTCCGAGCCCCGGCGGCGCCTGCGGGAGCGGCTTGTCCCAGGGAAGGAAACCTCCTCTCCTGAGCTTTCCTCAAGTCTGAAAACAGCTACACGACACAGTCTCTAGATTTGGAACGTTCACGGTCAATGCCCAGAAGTGAAAAGATAGAAGGGAATCTTCGGTATAAACTTTGAGCCGGGTTCCAGTGGAAGTATAAATAACAATAGATTCCAGGCTTTTGTGCCCGGTTTACAAAATAACGCATAAAATCGAGGTTGCACCGCGGGTCACTTTCCTCAGCCTTTGTGCCAACGCACCTCTGCCTTTTGACTCTTCACTGTATAGTTTATACGCCACCCCCTTACCACCTTCCGAATTTTTCAAAGCCCATTCACATCACTGGCCTGAAGTAGAAAGAAACGAGAGCTACTTCATTTTACAAGTGCTGGCGAAACCCGCCTGGGCAGGAGAGACCCTTGGGAACGGGCGGTGAAGGCGCGGTCGGACCGAGCTGCGCTCGCCTCACGGCAGGAGGGACCCTCTCGGATTGGTGTGGGGTCCACCCCGCTCTGAGCACGCATACACACACCAGGAGCAGAAATTTGGAGACTTGTCGGGGTGGGAGAATAAATAAAAAATGAAAATAAGAAAGGAGAAAAAGAAAAATTCGTTCGGGGTTAAACCCGAAAATAATAATTTTAAAAAGCCCCCTGGCAGAGGAGTCCTGAAAGTTTCTTCTAGCTCTCTTCGTATTTTCTGTAGTCTGCAGTTTGTACTGGGCTGTTGGAGTCGCGTCACGGAGGACTTATGCCATTCCCATGGATCCGTGTTTGTATGGTCAAAAAAGTAAAGAGCACTCTTCTTACTTCGATAAGTTTCCGAGCCCTTGCTGGGCTACGGCTAAATGGCACCTTTCAGTACCGAGGTATGGGGCAAAGGATGTGTTGTGAGAACGGATGGGAGTATGCTTGGCATAGCTGACATTTATTGAACTATCCAAAATTAAATAGGTTAGTTACAGATAAAGAAGTGTTAGGTATTCCATGACACAATTGTTGCACGAACTGCCTTCAATTAAGCTGTTTTGTTTTCAGGGCTGTTCTGCAAGCATCTTCCACACGGTTGGTGGAAAGGACAGATCTCATGGGCTGTTCTGCATTTTCAGAGATGATCAAGTCAGTCCTGAGAGGAGAGAAAGAAAAAAAAAAAAAAAAAAAAAAAAAAGAAGTCGCTTTAGAAGAAGAAAAGCTGCTGCTTCGGAGGGTTCAATGAATTATTTTAAATGCCGTATCTCAGAGAAAAGGCCTCCTGCAACAGATTCCTAGATCGTGTCAAATTATAACGAATTGAATCACAAGAAGCAATTACAAAGCAAATATTGTGATCGGTGTTGTGGGTAAAATCGGAGCCGGATTTATAGAGGAATATTAACTCAGATTTTTTTTTAATCAACATTGATTAGAATGGTGTTAAGCCTAGAGACCTCTTCCTGTAGATGGCGTCCTTTGGGTACTGAGTAATCAATAATAGTACAGTCATACTCAGGAGACTTTATTAAGCTTTGGATAATAAAATAATTAATATATTTTTAGTTATATTTTTGTTGAAAGTGAAAACCCCTGGATTTATCATAAGCAAAAGTGTGTTTCTCCTTCACGTGGATGCAAATAAAAAATGTTTGAATAAATAAGTTGTTTCTGAACATTTTGTTGTCAAAGTGTTAAATGTCCCCGTCATTTTTATTCAAACACTAACATGATTACAGCCAATTATATATTCACCACTGTTCTTTATTTTAGAGTAATTGTACTTGTCACTAATAAAACAGAGACATAATGGATCGCTACTGTTCTGAATTTTAAAGCAATTTTCTGTAATTTGATTGAATTATACATCATCTCCACTACTTTTTATTTCTATATTTTGAAATCCTATTTTCTTGAAAATTGCAGTTCTATTCCTGTTTTGTTGATCCTGAAGTAACGAAACCTTCTGTAACATTTATAAATAGAGCCTCGTCCCTTTTGAAATGTGGAAAATCATTATTTCAGTCCCAACATACTGAAAGCTTTAGATTGAAAATCTGAAAGTCCAGAGAAGTGCCTGGACCAGACCGTTGGCTCAACACGCTGTCCTTGGAAATGAGAAGCAGAACAAGCAGTGAGGAAAAAACCTCCAGTGTGCATAGAAGGATTGATGATTTTATTGCAATGATTTGAGGAGTTTCTTGGGTCTCAACCATAGAAAGACATCAAGACAAGCAGTTCATTTACTAGTATTTACCACGGAAGAATAAAGACACTGGGAAAATACACGCAAATTACATTCCTCCAAGATTTTGGAACCACTCTATACTGTCCATATGTTCTTTTAGGTAGGCGATTATAGGTGAGAAGCCCAGGGGTGACTTGGCTACCTTTAAGAACAGACAATAGAGACGCAGAATGATACAGAAGTGTATGGAGACACCGTAAACACATACAAAATACTGCGGTGAGTTATTTTTCTGTTCCTCGGGTTGTTTCTCTGAGAATGAGCTCTCAGAGGGCTGGAGTTTTGTTGTTTTCCAAAGCCGAAAGCATGCCTTTATTTAGCAATTGTATCAACCATCAACGCGGAGAGGTATGATCTGAGTTGTCGACAAACACAAATCAAAAAATGATACAAAGGCTTTCACAAGTTAATTTCGTATGACAAAACACATGCCCACCACAACAGATAAAGTTGAACTATCGTTTGTAAACCGTGCGATTGCGTAAAAAGATATTTTTTTAAGTACAGTCAAACACGAATGTTTTCTCCATTATTGTGTAAGGCAAAACTAAGGCAAGACGCAGGAATGCGCGGGTGGCTCACTGAGATACTTTCAGTGAAGCTGTAGGGGGACATGATACCGACCTTCAGTGAGAACCACGCTAGCTGCTTTTGCGGATTCCCTCTGTAGCATAGCCACAGAAATTAGCTTGAAGTCGCCTTGGAAGGCAGAAGAAAAAATAATAATTATAAAAAAGAACTACTAGTATCGTTTAATTAATTCCAACGTGTACAACGACTCGAGAGACTTTTCTTTGCCCTTTCATGGGTGTTTTGAAATGAATGCGAAAATAAAGTGTAATGTCATCCTCTGCAATATTCTGCTAGAAGACAAATGGAAATCACTTATTTGTTGGAGTTTCCGTAGCTACGGCATGATTTCATTACTTGGTGGCATTTACAGCTCGATTATAATACTGTTTTCTAAAAACTCCTTGGAAATCTAACCTCAGTGTGTGTGAGCGTCTATGCGAGTGCCCCATCTAAAAGATGGAGAGGAGAAAACACACCAAGGGGATGCATCCCGGGAGAAATCTTCCTAAATTTTTCCTCTCCGCATTGTCAGTGCCGGGAGAGTCTGTCTGCAGTCACTACATTTTCTTGGTCAAATTATTGTCGAGGCAAAACTACAAGCCCCAGGCTTTAGCAAGGCATGGTCCGCGCTCGGTGGGAGGGACACAAATGGGATTTAACTTGTTGCCAGTCATTTTTGTGTGTTTGTTTGTTTGTGCTGGTGCTTTAAAAGCGAAACAAATTCCAGAAACAAAGCGGGGGGGAGGGGGAGGCAGGGGAGAGAGGGAGGAGGAAAACAAGCTCTATATAAAAGGCATATCATATTAAAATAATACATGGACACACCCACTGATATCAAGGGTACGATATCAGCCCTTCCCCAAGAAACTTATTTCTAAGTGGTAGCGGTTATAATCATCCAACAAGCCCCTTGCCATCACTCCCCCCTCCCTCCGCTAAAGAAAGGAAGAATGAAAGAAAGAAAACATGGAGACCACCCTGCCCGATATAAAAAGTGTTCAGAACAAGCTACACAAAGAGGCAGATCCTGCGAGCCCTACTTGTGCCAGGACACCAAGGAGCGAGCAGGGTCCGCTTCCCGAGCAGCCTCACTGGCGCTAGCGCCGGCCCCATCACCCCGACACCCGCCAAGAGCGGGTCCGGCCGCAAGCGAGAAACGGCACCTCGCTCCGGCACCTCCTCACGCCCGATCCCCGACACGGGGAATGCCAACATCATCCTTGCTCCGAGGCTGCCGAACGCCTTCTCCTAGAGGGGTGCACAGTCTAGTGTGGCTTTCTTTCTCCACCGGGCATTTTGCTGTGGTTACAAGGGGACCCCGGGGCTGGGGAAGATAGGAAGATAGGGGAGGATGATGCGCTTTTGTAGGCCCTAAAATACGGATCCGCAGCTGACCCGACCGAGTCTGAGCCCCCGCCGAGCCGAGGGGTGCGGTGTTGGCGCGGTGCGCGGACAGGGCCGCGGCGGGACGGAGCAGCGGCGAGCGGGCGGCGGCGGGCGCGGCACGGCCAGGTAGGACGGGCGGGTGGGCACCCCCGGGCTCCGGCGCCCCCCCGCGCCCGGATGCCTTTGGCGGAGCGACGGAGTGGGAACAGCGCTGGGAAAGAGACCGTATCTGTCCTTCTGCTGGCGAAGGGGTGGAAGCTGGGGAGGGGGGGCGGGTGGAGGTGGGTAAAGGGCATCGTTTTTCTCGAGTCACCGAAAAACTGCAAAACCAGATCCATGCGTCATTTGCCAAAGATTACGTTTATAGGAGGCTAAAGAGCTTTAGAACAACACCATGAAAATATTCCAACAACAGTTCCTTAAGAGTCAAAGAGCAGCTAAAGGTCTTCTTCGAGCACTACTTGGGGTTTGTTTTGTTGGGATTTTTCTCCCCAGGTCTTTCTCCCCGCCCCCCCGTATTTTATTTAATATTCTTTGCTTCAATATGACAACGCCGACATAAGCACAGGCCTAGAATGTTTTAACAGTAAATCCAACAGAATATTAAATTACGTATTTAAACCTCGAGAACAGAACAACGTTTTTAACTTGTTCATTTTTCCCTTGCATTTTATTATCGACGTCTGCATAACTCTGTGGGTAATTCTTAAAGGATATTTTATTTTTGTTTGATTTCTGAATTAAGGAGAGGTTTCATTACACAGGTATACCTATTGCCTACGCAGGTGTAACGGCTCTTTTCTGCACACTGGCACATAAAATAATAGCGATATTTAAGATCTAAAAATCCGCAGGTCTTCAAGCTGGCAGTGAGTATAAAAATATTCTGTTCTGAAAAATTCTGGCAGTGGCAGCTGAACACAATAAATCTAGTGGATGCTCTACACTGCTTAGATGGGCTTTCTGTGGATGGCATTCTACAGCTACAGGAATAAATAAATAAAATCTTCAGCTTTTAATTGAGGTGATTTAAGTCAGACCTCTCCACTCAGCGTAGTCGCCGTGGGAAATGTATACTCCAATGTTTACTCGGATCTCTTTCTGTCACTATTCTGTCTTGTTTTACGCTTACGACATCAGCAAAGCTTTCTGGCCCCTACAGCCATTGTTTCCCATTTCGACGTTCTCCGTTCAACCTCTGCCCGCCCAAGAAACCCCCTAAAGTTCAACAGGAGGAGAATACAGTGCACTTAGTTTATTAATGTCATTGTTCTAACGCTACCTCTCCCCTAGTTGCACAGGCTCCTCTAAGGTATACAGTGCCCCGCTGGCGGTTCCTTATGGTACAGTGCTGCTTCTCAAAAGATCATCGGATGCAGAAATTTAGCTCTTTTTTGAAACATTTAAGTAACTGAGCAATTAGTTCTGAATGGGGTGGGGGGAGGGAAGACTAGAGAGCTTAAATAAGGGGGGGAGGGGGGAGAAACACAACACAGCTAGCCCGAAAACAACAGGGATGTGTATGCATGGGAGGGAAACTTAAAAGGTTTGTATTTAAAGTGTGCTTGCAAGGTCTTCCGCACAATATGTGCTGCTCTCCTTAAAGGGGCACCGAGTGCCAATAACCATTAGTCATCCAGTAGGGACCTTTCATTACAGATTTATCTTTAGGGGGTGTTCCCCGAAAGGAACGTAGCTGCGGATTTCAAACCCCGTCCAGTTCCAGTTACACAGTACGTACCTACTGCAATAGAAGGGAGAGATACTCACCAGAGTTTCGGGAGTGCACGGATAGCACCAAGGTCTCTGCAGTGCTGCTTTCCTCTGCGGAAAACTATCTTGCATCCGAGGCAGTTCCCAGTCTATATTTGATATTAACAGCCTCAAACACGAGGCTCTCCCATAGACATTTTTTTCCAGGGTTTTCAAGCAAATTTCTCGGTGCCACAATGTTATGATGGAAGGATGCTGAAATGACAGGCCTCGTAGACGCTTGTCTTAATCATCGGCTTCTTAATTTAGTTTTAGTGCTGTAGTTTTGTGTGTGTGCGCGTGTGTGTCTGCGCTTGTGTGCGCGCAAGAGAAGCCTCTGACAACCTGCAGCTTCCTAATGACTGACGAGGCAGGGCTGCTGCAGCAAAGTAACACTTCCCTGGTGTGAAGACCTCTTACTGGGAAGTTTAGTTCACTACTGTTCTCGCAATCCTAATCGTATAACTTGTAACTAAAACCCATGGAAGAAGGATATAGCATGCTAAACAGACTAACTTCTAATCACTAGAAGCTGTTGAGGATTAACTGGAAGCTGGCTAGAGGCGAACACCTAAACTTCAGTCTTCAAATGCAGAGAGAAGTCTGGACCATTGAATGCGTCTTCCTCTCCCTCTTTGCCTCCATTCACTCATCCACCTTCAGTCCCATTCACCCCTCTTCAAAATGTTTGACTACCTCTTTCTCTTTGTTAGCGCACTGCTCCGTCCCCATTCGCCATGCCTGAGCAGCAGGGTATCAGTATCTGCTGAGCAGTCCTTACCTTAATTGCCCAGGTAGCCTGGAATAAATAAAGCAAGCTTATAGTCAAGGGGGAATAGAGTTATATAAGCGTACATGGAGGCATTTACTGTACCGAATGTGATATTACTGATCGTTAAACTAAAGTGTCCGGAGTCGTTTCATGGAAGCATGATGCCATCGAAGCGTGGTTATTAAATACCCTTTCTTCATGGCTGAAATAAACCTCATTCATTTCTTAAGCTGTCAGTACATTTTAGCAGCTTAACCGTCTTGAAAGAGCCCGAGAGTACAGAGCCACTATGCCCGTGTGAAGGGGCATTGAAGGCTGAAGCTGGGGCGGGGGCTGGTGCAAGGGAAGTACGCTATATGCATTAACATTACGTACATTGGAGAGGGTCTTCTCTTCCTCTGGCCTTTAATTTTAAAACAAAATAAATTTTTTTTTTTTTGAGAAAAAAGGAGGGGGGACGGCGGAGGCAGAAAAGTATGTGGTTGAAACACTATCCCTACGAGTCATACCCAAGAGCTGCACGGATATCGCTGCTGAATGGCACTTCAGCCAGGACTTTTCAGCTCAGTTATTCAGCCCCATCCTGACCCCGGAGCTGGATACTGTCAGTCCAACCCCGCCGCTCGGTTCGGTGGATCCGCAGCGTCGACGAGCGTGCAGATGAGGTATCAATCACACTGCAGAGAGCCGGCTCCCCTCTGCACACCCACCCATATTTCATAGGGCTGGGGGCTGTGTGCCTCCATTCCACGCGCAAGCTTCTCTTCCAAACACTCCACAAAACCTTCCCTGTTAGAAAACGCTGCCATGAGGGACTTTCTTAAGAGAATTCGGGTTTAGCCAGATTTGAGCGGTCAAACCTGCCGACCATGCAGTGCTCCGACACACAAAGGTACCACTGAAGTGGAGTCGTGTTCGGGGCAGGGCTCAGGAAGGAACTGGCGTTAGAGCAAGGCTCCCGCATTTCCAAAGTAAATACCTCTAGTTTTATAAACGGTGCATTTTCTGCTGAAGGGGAAAAAAAAAGACTCGAAAGTTAAAGTCCAGCAGAAATTATAATTGACGTTGCTTCTCTTACATATCCTTTTCTGTCCTGTAAACAATGAATTAATCTTCATGGACTTAGAAAGATATGTACTACATATTGGACAAAACATTTCCTTTTTTGGTAGAACTGTATACCCATGGCATTAAAAAAATATATATAAATTCTAAGTTTGTGCACAGAGTTTTATTCCACACCCGTGACAAATGATCGAATGTTAAATCTAGATCATCAAATGTTTTTAAACTATGCTTCTTGCGGTGTTAGCCTTCTGCTCAGAAATGCAAAAAAGATAAAACTTCTCTTTTCTTCCCTGCTACATTTTCATCCCTGATCGCAACAGAAAGTAAACTCAGCTTTGACCTAAGAAACACCTCAAGGCATTAAAATTTCAACAGGCAATGTCAGTGTTACATTAAACAAGAACTCCTCCAGTTCGCTACAGAGCTGGGATTTGAATAAAACGTTCAATGTTAACAAACAATACACACGTTTGGCACTTTGTGTATTAAATGGATCAAAGAGATTTGATAAGGCACAATACACCATTTGTACAGACCTGATTGAGTTAATATAATATCAGCAAATTTTACAACGAAATGAATCTGTTTCTTTTCTTTGTGTTTAAAACCAGCACAGATTACAAATTTTAATGATCTGAAAATGTTTGGTATACAAAATCATGCTTATTTCAGTATTAGCAAAAACACAAGAAATTTTTCAACACAAACACCCAGCTGTGTCTATTTTAAAAGCAGTTCAATGACAGCTTGCACTTACGAGCATGCAATCAGCTAATTTCGCTTTTTTTTTCTTCTGTGTTAATCAACACTTTCCTTCCTGCATATCAGAGTACAAATAGTATAGTTACTCCACATCAGTAAATGTTTACGTAACCTGTCCTTTCTCAAGAATCTGGTTACACCGCATCATTACATGCTAGACCGAGTAGGAAAACGCACTGGGCCCAGCCACCCTAATGGGATCCTAGTGCACCATAATGACACATATTAGTTAATGATCATCATAATCATAATAATATGCAGGAAGCTTACCTTTCCTCTTACCCCTTGCCATGGTAGAGTCATATAATATCCTCCTTATTGCACTCTTCTTCAAGAAATCCCATACATTGACTTCAGTGTTGAAAAACGAAATAATTATAAATTGTCATGATTGAAAAAAAAACCCAAACAACTTGAATTTCTAAAAAAATTAAAAATCCAAAACCAAACAACAAACAAAGGAGAAAAGAGTGATTGTTGATGATTAGTTTGTGTGTGTGTGTGTCAGTAGCAACCTGTTATGAAATTGGTTAAATAAATACAATTGTGGTAAGGTCATTCGAGGTTAATCCAATGCACAGAGTTCATGCCATCCCCAATTGCAATTGTTTATTACCGGTCCATTTTACTTGTCCTCGTAATTTACTCTCTCTTTCTCACACTCCCTTTTCCTCCCTCCCTCTTACACACACATACACAAACACATATATAAAATGCACGTCTGCACAGAACTACATTCATTGCATTGTGCTCTAACCTGAATTTCCTTGGGATAAATTGTTTTAGCTGGGGTTGAGCTGCACGTATTGTTTCTACGGAGCATCATTTCCTCCACCACAAACGTGAAGCAGCCTAACACGGTGCTAGACGTTTGCTACAGCTTTGGTCTGAATGAGATCAGCACGCTCTCTGTCCATTACATTTCCCCTTCTCCTTTCCGAGTAAGAAAGCTGAGCGATGTATCTCACTTTGTTTTCCGCTTGATTTTTTTTGTTCCCGTGCTGACAGTAAAAACGATATGCTGTGGACGATTAATACCCAACCCTTTGGTTCCGGCAAAGCGCAGCCCTAAGCCCTAGCATGTATCACCGCGTCTACTCGTGGAAAGCGGCGGTGCCAGACCCTTTCCCTGCCTCTGGAGCATCCGGCCCGCTGCCGCTCGCCCTATCCCTTCTCCCAGGAAAACCAAACCCCGCGAAACTCAGACCCCGTGGCCAGGCCCACGGGCCGGGCCCGCAGGAAACCGCAGTGTCGATTTCATGGGCTACCAAAACCAACATTTATTTTCTACGCCTGGCGCGCGGCCTGTGCTGGGCTGGCTCAGCCAGCCCGGCAGCGCGAAGGAGGCGGACGGAGCCCGACGCCTCCCGCGTGGCTCTGGCGGCCGCGCAAGGGAAGCGGCGTCCGAGCGGGAGCGGCGCGGGGCTGAGAGGGCGGCGGCGGGCAGGAAAGAGCGAAGCTCGGCTCCGGCCGCCGGTGACACGGGGCGAGAGTAGGGGAGGGAGATGGGCCGCTCGTTCCCGAGCCTCCCAACTCACAGTCCGGAGAGCGGCGGGCACGGCCCGAGCGGGCCGGAGCAGACCCCGTCTTCCCCCGGCAGGCCGCGGGCAGCGGCGTCCAGCCCCCGGCCGCGGCCCAGGCCCAGGCCCGTCCTGCCGCCTGCGTCCCCTCCGGACGATTGTTTTGTTTTCTCCTCGGTAAAATAACAAACAGAAATAACCGGGCCTGGGAAAATAAACTCGCCGAGCGACTTCAGCGGGATCCGCAAAGTAGTACCTGCGCCGCCACCGCTGTGCCGCGCCCGCTTCACCCACCCGGCCTCCCACCCCGCCTCCTTCGTCGCCAGAGGAAGGGGAAAAGCGGATCTTGGCCACTTGAGTCCACCGGAGGAACTAGGGGAGCGGGCGGCGGGGCCGGGCCCGCCGCCGCGGGACGGGCGCGAGTTGTTCGATGCGGGGGGATCTGTGCTCGCGGCGGCGGCCGGGGGGGCACGGGGCGGGGGGCGCGCGCACCGCGCGGTGATGCGCCCCTGCGCCGGTATCCCTGCGCCGCGGGAG
>WAAE01024143.1:83758-103330 GCA_013400495.1 Nicator chloris
GCTGCGCCTTCCGCGGGCTGGGGGCGCTCTTGGCCCGCGGGAGAGCCGCCCCGCCGAGCCGCGGGCACCGGCCGCGCTGCGCCCCGCAAACCGCGGCGTCCGCTCAGGGCCTCTCCCACGGCCCGGCAACCCCCGCCCGGCGGTAAAACGGCGGCTTGCAGGCGGCGTTCGTACTCGCAGGGCCTGAGTCGGTGCCACCTCCGTCCCCTCAGAAAGGAGGGAAGACCTGAAGTGCCCTTCTCCACGCAGACTTAGCGTTGCGTTCTTCTAGCTACCGACAGACAGATGTTTCCCTAGGGAAAGGCGTTTAAAGTCCTCTTCCCAAGAATTAGTCCAGGATGCTCCGATCCAGGAATGGGATTGTTAAACTCACCTCTCGCTCCACTGGAGCAAAATAAACCAGGGAAAACTTGAAAAACAAAAATAAAGAAAATAATTAAACTGCCAAAATAAACAAATAACCAAAGCAACTACCAGCAACCTCCTCTCCTCCCCCTCTTCAATACCATGTAACAGAATACAGTATCAGGCTAGCGAATTAGACTCAAAGCGAGCGGATTTGCTGCTCTCAGTCGGGGAAATGAATGCAAAGTCCGTTTCAAAGAATTATCTCTAGGGAGTCCTCCAAGTGTATTTGGGGTTATCCGTGATTTGAGAGGAAAGACTAAACGAGAGGGGGTCTGAGAAAAGCCTGCCATTGTCACCCTACCCTAAGGTGAGTAAAGCATCCCTGTAAAGCTAGCTGCAAAGAACTGCTTAACCTAAGCCCGAGAGGTGAAACCTCTCCTCGCTCGGAGCCGCCTGACCAGGGAGCCTGAATTTCGAACTACAAAGGCGGCATGAAGCCTGGGCTCTCTTGGGTTGATTTTTTTTTTCCCCGCGGTGGGGAATTCAGAGCTCTTTACAAATGGTTTCGCAGGGGCATCTTTTACAGGAAAGTAGAAACACGTGAAAGGAGCTCTTCCCCTTCAGGGCGCTCCCGGCAGCTCTCCTTTGAAGGTGGAGGAGGAACAGGGTTTGCAGCGGCCGGTTCGCGGGGCAGACCTCGCCGAGGTCCCCATTAACTTGGAGGCCCTTCAAGCTGTGTCTGCCCTGCACTATTCGCTAGTGGAAGGAAGACAACCCCTCTCCGTTGCCTCTCGACCCCACAACCCTACCTTGCTTGCTTTTACTCAGAAATTATCTCAAACATTTAATATTAACTAGTCTGCTAAGCTAATTATATCCAAGAGGAGACACATACCTGCCAAAAAATCTGACCGAAGACTGGCTATAGAGTAAAAAAGAGGAACCTTTTCTCAGCCTCAGAACACATCCAGAAAAAAAAAAAAAAAGGAGAAAAAGTTGTATTTTCATAAAAAATATGCACAATCTCAGTGTGAATCGTAGCGTATCCCAAAGGATGCAATACTTTTATAAATTAAATACAGTTAATATTCGCTGGTTACCAAACTGTTCTTTTGAATCAAAAATCTTGGCGATGCCGTACTACAAGTTGCATTTCAAACCTTTTTATGATGCTTGCATGCCCAAATGCACTTTCATCCCCACGCCAGTATATTTTCTAATGGGGATGACGGCTCCCATTAGACTTTTCACTAGACCCCGAACAAAATTAAGATGGGACAGATTATTAGGTCTGTGGCAGGGTATGGTTAAGTACATCACGTAATCATGTATATATTTAGTTCTGTGGCTCATAGGTAACTTCACAGCACACCGGTGATAAGTAAATCTCCTTTTAGATTTCTGAGCTGCACTTCTGATGGCAAGTGCATCTAGAGGATTCTAACTGCAGTCTAGATTTTGTACCACGCTCAGCGTGGTACAAAATGGCAAGGGTATTTCTATTAGCATGTAGTATACACACACTCATATGGGCTTCTGAGAAAACAGATGAGAATTCTGCGAATAAAAATGGCATTGTTGTTTCATCAATGAACTTTTCCCTCTATATTTATCTTTCTATAGCTGTACACATACGCGTGTATACACGTGTGTGTATATGCATGTATACATTCGTCCGATCTTTTCTGACTGTGAAGGTGTCATCTAGCATTCATCAGAAAAGGCAGCTCTTTCCTTGCTTGCTTGTTTATTCTGTTTGAGCAAAGTTGTTTGTTTTGCTGGGAAGCGTAAGTTGCCTTTAGTTATGTCATCACTATCATTTGTATTTAGGAGGAAGGGTAGGACTTATTACCTCTATTTTTGTTACGAAATCAGTGAAGGTAAAAGTACTAATAATTAAATACAGATCTCTGATTGCAGGTTGGAACAGCAAAATCGATTGTCTCTTCATCAATAAGACAAGTGTTGAGTAGCTTGCTATTGATTAGTATGTTTATTTATGCAGATCTTTAGGTATTTGCTTACATATTTCGGGTTCTTTGTCTGCTAATTATTATACCAGATTGGTTTGAAAGAAAGAGCTTAGACTGGGAAACACACTTGACAGAACCATTCTTAGCTAACCTGATAGTGGATTATTGCAATCCAATAAGTTTAACAAATTACTTATACGTGCTTGCCTTTCGAGCAATTAGGAAACCGTTTCAGATTAAAATCCCTTGTTGCATTCGGGGTCGGTTCATTTAAATAAAAGGGCATTATGTTTAGATATTTTCCAAATGAAAAATGTGTTTGTGGATCCGCAGAGGCTGAACAGGAGTTGATGTGCTTCGCCTTCCGGGTCCTTAGCTTCCTTTGTAAGTGTAAAACACCTTCCCAGCAACAGAGTGGCCCCTGGGGTTTCCTCATAGATGGAATGTAAGGAGGTAATCTGAATATCGAAATCAGGAATCGATATATTAAAAGAAAAAAGCCTACCAAACAAAACAAACTAAACTAAACTAGACAGAGGGATCGGCATCCAAATATCAGAGGGCTCGAAGCAGGCGGCATTTTGTGTTGCCTTTTGACTTAATGATTTAATCGGTCCAAAAGGAATCGCCCCAGCCTCTCTGCTAAACGGTCTGTTTTCCAGTCGTCCCCTCTCAGGACCCCAGAAGGCTGACATTTTGATCTATTTTTTTAACACACTTTTCCAGCCGACACCCGCATTTTCTTTCGCAGCCGTTCCGGGGAGGGCTCTGCTGTATCAATATTTTGCTAGCACGGCTTCGACTGTGCCGACTTCGGCGGCGGGGAGCGAGCTCGGGCGCAGGGATAGCTGCGGGGCCGGTGTGAGAGCCAGGTGCAGGGAGGCAGGGCGGGCTCGGCAGGGCCCACGCCGGCCGCGCTGCCCCGCGGGGCGCGGCCCCCACCGCGCTGCCCAGCGCTGGCCCGGGGAGCGGCGCGGCGGGAGCCTGAGCCACGGGCTGGGGGACGGCAACGGCACCCGCCCGCGGTCCTGAGCAAACGCTGAGCCCTTCTTCACTTATCTTCCTCGTCTTTTGCTTTCGGCAAGTTTTGTGTGGGGGGGGGGGGGGGGGGTTTTTTTTTTTTTTTTTTTTTTTCCTTCNGCATCTAGAGGATTCTAACTGCAGTCTAGATTTTGTACCACGCTCAGCGTGGTACAAAATGGCAAGGGTATTTCTATTAGCATGTAGTATACACACACTCATATGGGCTTCTGAGAAAACAGATGAGAATTCTGCGAATAAAAATGGCATTGTTGTTTCATCAATGAACTTTTCCCTCTATATTTATCTTTCTATAGCTGTACACATACGCGTGTATACACGTGTGTGTATATGCATGTATACATTCGTCCGATCTTTTCTGACTGTGAAGGTGTCATCTAGCATTCATCAGAAAAGGCAGCTCTTTCCTTGCTTGCTTGTTTATTCTGTTTGAGCAAAGTTGTTTGTTTTGCTGGGAAGCGTAAGTTGCCTTTAGTTATGTCATCACTATCATTTGTATTTAGGAGGAAGGGTAGGACTTATTACCTCTATTTTTGTTACGAAATCAGTGAAGGTAAAAGTACTAATAATTAAATACAGATCTCTGATTGCAGGTTGGAACAGCAAAATCGATTGTCTCTTCATCAATAAGACAAGTGTTGAGTAGCTTGCTATTGATTAGTATGTTTATTTATGCAGATCTTTAGGTATTTGCTTACATATTTCGGGTTCTTTGTCTGCTAATTATTATACCAGATTGGTTTGAAAGAAAGAGCTTAGACTGGGAAACACACTTGACAGAACCATTCTTAGCTAACCTGATAGTGGATTATTGCAATCCAATAAGTTTAACAAATTACTTATACGTGCTTGCCTTTCGAGCAATTAGGAAACCGTTTCAGATTAAAATCCCTTGTTGCATTCGGGGTCGGTTCATTTAAATAAAAGGGCATTATGTTTAGATATTTTCCAAATGAAAAATGTGTTTGTGGATCCGCAGAGGCTGAACAGGAGTTGATGTGCTTCGCCTTCCGGGTCCTTAGCTTCCTTTGTAAGTGTAAAACACCTTCCCAGCAACAGAGTGGCCCCTGGGGTTTCCTCATAGATGGAATGTAAGGAGGTAATCTGAATATCGAAATCAGGAATCGATATATTAAAAGAAAAAAGCCTACCAAACAAAACAAACTAAACTAAACTAGACAGAGGGATCGGCATCCAAATATCAGAGGGCTCGAAGCAGGCGGCATTTTGTGTTGCCTTTTGACTTAATGATTTAATCGGTCCAAAAGGAATCGCCCCAGCCTCTCTGCTAAACGGTCTGTTTTCCAGTCGTCCCCTCTCAGGACCCCAGAAGGCTGACATTTTGATCTATTTTTTTAACACACTTTTCCAGCCGACACCCGCATTTTCTTTCGCAGCCGTTCCGGGGAGGGCTCTGCTGTATCAATATTTTGCTAGCACGGCTTCGACTGTGCCGACTTCGGCGGCGGGGAGCGAGCTCGGGCGCAGGGATAGCTGCGGGGCCGGTGTGAGAGCCAGGTGCAGGGAGGCAGGGCGGGCTCGGCAGGGCCCACGCCGGCCGCGCTGCCCCGCGGGGCGCGGCCCCCACCGCGCTGCCCAGCGCTGGCCCGGGGAGCGGCGCGGCGGGAGCCTGAGCCACGGGCTGGGGGACGGCAACGGCACCCGCCCGCGGTCCTGAGCAAACGCTGAGCCCTTCTTCACTTATCTTCCTCGTCTTTTGCTTTCGGCAAGTTTTGTGTGGGGGGGGGGAGGGAGGATTTTTTTTTTCTTCTTTCTTTTACCTTCAGGAACTGCTGCTTTACAACCTGTAGAGATAAGACAGCCTCGCATCAGATGATCACAGAGATAAGTAATCTCTCCCCTCGGCCAGTGGTATAGCTGACCGTATGCTCTTGAATCTTAGAGCGCTAAGTCTTTCCTGTGAATGAACGAAAAAACACTCGACAGGTCGTGAATAATCGTTTTAATGAGTGTGTAAAAGCGTGCGACGGGGTGCACGGAGCTGTCGGGTTAAACAAACAACTTGTACCCTGACGAAATCCGATTGTTAAAGTGCAAAGTGGTGTCAGTCCAATTTCCATCCCAGTTCTAAAAACCACAGATCTAAGTCGCGGGAGTCCAATTTTCCCCATTAAGAAAAATAACAATATTTTCTGAACGTAAGTGCGATCGTTCCTAATGTTTCGCCTTTGGCAAAAAAAGACCAGTTGCATATCAGAGGTACCGAAGCTATTTTTATTATTTTTGTTATTTTTAAAGACGATGGTTAAAAAGTGTGTATTTGACATTTTCCTAGATATTATCAGATCAATGCGGTAAATATTTTCCTTTTTTGTGTGTCCGTCGCCTCCCCCTCCGTATGTTTTTTTTTTTTTTCTTTTTTTTCACAGATCACTGGAGGCAAACATCGAATTAATTGGATCTCAATGACTGAGGTTGGTAACTTTGTATTGAACTAAGGTTATCTCTGTCATAGTGTTCAGGTGTTTACAAGACATTTTAGGAGTTTCTTGAAAAGGTAAATCCAGAAAATCCATACGATAAAATTAAAAGGGTGTTACAATTTTGTGTACTCCAAATCCAAGTTATGCTACCCTGTGTAGGGAGATAACACTCTATGGGTCTGTAATAATCTATCTACAGATTATAAATTGGGGGGGGGGGGCGGGGGGGAAAGGAGGGGTTTTTGTTGTTGTTGTTTGGGTATATTTTTGTGTTTGGTTGTTTGTTTTGGGGTTTTTTTTTAAGCCTGACATCGGAATAGCCATGTGTGTTTCCTGTACAACTAGAGGGCCTTCCTTGCACTATTTTTTAAATGCAAATACTACTCTTCTAAGCCCAGTGATTATTTTTTCAAGGTTAGTAATGACGCATACTCCTAATGGTTATTGTTGCTAAAGACTTTCAGACCAACTGCAGGTCTGAGACTTTCTATGAAGAGTTATTTTCATACGTGTCCTCCCTTTTTTTGAAAGTACCGGTTTGAGCAAAGTGAGGTGAGGCAGGGCTACCCCAGCTGGAAACCAATGCTTTTTAAAGTCTCTCTGCTCTTCCGATTAATACTCGATTTTTCAAAAATAATATGACATTGGAAAATGAACGATATGACAAGATCTGTTACTAGGCTATAGAAATAATGGACCCAACGCAGTGGCATGAATATGAAATTTACTTTTGATACTTGTGGAAGTCGAATCTGACCATTCATGAACTAGATAGGAGTGTCCATCTGGCTTTGGTCTCAAACTGATTTCCAGCGTTCATAGCATTTTGAGTTAAAAAGATAGTTTTTGGATTTGGTTTGGGGTTGGGTATTTGGGTTTGGGTTTTGTTTTGTTTTTGATTTTTTTTTGGGGGGGGAGTTGTTTGTTTTTTCCTTTTTTGGTTGGTTGGGTTTGGGTTTTTTTTTCTACAAAGACAGTTTTGTGTTGAGCTTTAGAAAAGATGTAGGCATTGGGAACAGATATCAGTGAATTTCGTGTTCCCAAGCGTGGCAGAATCGTCTTTATGTACCTTCCTCTGAAACCGGGGATATAAAGCAAAGAGAGAAAGAAGAGAGGGAGAAAGAGGAAGAAGGGGAAAAAAAAGACAATTCAGTCCCGCTGGATTAGGTAGCAGATCTATAACTACTGAACTATACAATCATGTAACAATATTTAACAAGCATTTGACGAATGTTCTGGGCATTTTCAAACATGGCTTTGTTCAGACTATATGACTTGAAACACATCGTTGCCCGGACCAGTGTGAACGCTGGAGACTCAAAACCAAAATGTTCCCACCATTTTCCTTAACTCCCTACGTGAGAAGAAAGGGGACATAGGCTCAGTCCCACAGAGGAAAGAGAGAGGAGGACCAAAGACAAAGCACAAGGACACATGCCTCCGGAGCACAACAAGACAGAAGCCTGCACTCTGAGAACTAGGGAACATTTCTCACCCCCCTGAAAGACTAATGCCTTCCTCCTACAACTGCAATTTCCTCTGCAACAAAACCGTGTATTAAATGGGCATGGTGGATAGTAGCGACCTATCAGTTTCCTGCTGTAGTTCTGCTAATAAATAAAATTCTGAATGTTCAAAACACTCTATCTGTCACATTCACAAGATAGGTACTGTAAATTCCTGTTGAAAATATACAAACAGAGATCCAAGAGGTTGCCTCTGTTTTTGTATCTCTCTCTCACAAGAAATGCACTATCAAAACATTAATTATATTTGAAAGGGAACAGATTATTTGTTTGAGAAAGAATTACATTCTTGAATTTATATTCCACGCAGACCTCTCCTCCTGTCTGCTGAGAGGGTTGAACTGTAAATCTGTCTCAAATTATTTACCCCTAAAATGTAAGTAGGTGTGTCACATTAGAGTAGTAGAGAGATGGAAGATAATCTGTAGGTACTTTTAGACACCTCTGTGGGATGGGTCGTTAGGAAATGTCGAAATGAACACGAAATTGCAAATCTAACATGTGAAGAACATACACGCTTATTCTTTGACAATGAAAATACAAATGCACATAGATATGCAGAGTTGAACCTAGTTAGTTATTAAACACGATGACTCACGGGAGTTTGGGCCGGCAGTTCCTTTTTGTTTAGTTGGTTTTGCTTTGGGGTTTTTGTTTTGGGGGTTTGTTTTGTTTTGTTTGGGCTTTTTGTTTGTTTTGGTTTTTTTATAATGCTTTCATGCACATCTTGTGGTAGCCGACAGTTGAAAAGCTGCTAACCGTGTGGTGAGTCATCACTTAAGTCATGAGAAATCTCTTAAAGATTGTACCTTCTTTCATGCTTTTCAAAACACTAATAAAAGGGTTAAATAGGTACCCTCATACCTTTACCTTTCTTCTGAGAAAAACAGTGATTTAGTGGGACTTTATTAGGAGCTCCTGAAAAACTCTCCTCGACGTCTGCTTTTTCCACTCTCCGCTAACCAGACCTCCAGCATTTCCTACCTTCAGACGCCGTTAGCTGTCTCAGCAGCATCTTTCTCCAGCATTGCAAGTGTTTTGGCAGGAACTGATGTGAACAGTCCGGTCAGAAAGTTTTTTGGTGCTGCCGTGTCATGCTTGGGGAAATTCGTCACTGAATTAGTGCCTTTAGCTTGGGACCCGGGAAAGCTGCGTTAGCACCAGGTCCTGCAGAGCTGAGCCCTTTTCTCTGTTCCTGTTTGCCTTGAGCCCTGGGAAACCCAAGCCATGGGGCCTGAAGGGCGGTCGCAGGGAAGGTGGGGGTGGGCGGACTTTTCTGCCTTGGATGTGCCTGGGATGTGCTCTCTCCCTGATTAGGTATCTGTGGAGGAAGAAGGTGACGTGACGAGAAAAGCCTGACAGCCAAAGTGGGAACTGTCCGGGAGAAGGATCCGTGATGAATGAGGTCTGCGAAGTCATGATGCACAAGCAGCCCAGGACAGACAGTGGGCTGGCATCAAATGCCGGTTTTTGTTCGCTAGAACCATAAAGAAAAATGGGGGGTGGGGGGTGGGGAGGGAGGCTGAAGGTGAAGTGGGGGAGGGGGATCCTGGGGAGGGGGTCAGTGAGGATGGGGAGTGAGAGATCGGAGAAGTTAGTGGCTGTATGTTAGCATGCGTCCATCGTCTCCTCGGGAGGAGAAGCTGCGTTTGTCAAACGGGCTAGAGCCCTGACGGGAGGCAGAGGCGCCGTCGGAGCCCTCCGAGATGCGGCTGTGAAATGTGGATCCCGACCGGCTCGAGGGACAGTACTTTATAAAATAATCTGTCCCCATATCTTCCAGGCGGGTGTCCGAGGTTAAGTCAGGCTCTTCGATAATCTCCGACTCATCGTAGGGAACAAGTTCTGCCCCAGGGTAGGGGATAGGATGGGAAAGGCGGTTGCGAAGTCGGAGAGACATTACTACATAAACTAAAATCCTACTAAAATTGCAAACATTATTTCATTCCTGGAGTAATTTCGTGCGTAACTGGAGCTTCTTCGTCGGGTTTGGAGGGAAGGGCTGTCGTGGACAAGCCTGTAACTTCTTGAATTGTTTTTGACCGTGCACTGTATTGCCACAATGCCAATAAACGCTTGAAACGCGTCCTACTAGCGGCCATCAGACGCTCCGGCATCACAGGCCCGGTCTAAACGAGATCTGGCCCGGTTCGGGACTGCTGGGTCCCTCCCCACCTTCGGGCGCTCTTGGTGCTCTGGGAAAATACGACTGGGTGGGCTGGGGTGTGTTACACTGACCTCTGGGTTTTCTTTCCTCGGAGGGGCCAGTCTTGACTTGCAAGGGGTCTCAGAGGCAAGGGCTCACTTCGTGTCAGCGGGTTCAGGATTTCAGGACTTGGAATTTAGCGGCCGGAGACAACCCTGCGTGATCCGTGCCGGGCTTAGTGTCTGCCTGCGAGGAGACACAACGCGCCCAGGCGCGGATTCTCTGTTGGGTAGCATGGCCCGTATCGCTCATCCTTTCAGTGAATGCCCGCAAATGGATGCAATTAAGCCTCGGCGGTGCTCCCTGGCCGGACACGGAGCCAGGGTGTGAGAGGGTTGGCCATTACGCAGTGCCTCTGGGCTGGTGTTCACCGCCGACAGCTGTAACAGGGAGGACGAACGAACCATGAGTGCTCCCAATTTTGCCGTCTCACGGCAGCAACGGGAGCACGGCAGGACCTCAAAGGCTCATGAGAGAAAAAGTCGGAAAAAAACCCAAACAAAACCAAACAAACACCCCCCAAACTCCCAAAACAGCCAACCAACCAACCAACCCCCCCCCCCGCCCCCCCCCCNCCCACCCCCCCCCCCCCCAGCCCACTACACACGTATCTGGAGAATTCAAATATCTAGGTAATGTTATTAAAAATAATAAACTCCCAGCAAAACAAGGGCTCCCTTTTAAAGGAAATCTGAGGAGCGCAGTGAGCTAAGTGAAAGCTCTGTTTTCAAGGCAAGGCAGGATTAGTTCCCTGCACATAATAGCCAGTGTGTAGGAATTGCAAATGAACATCACCAACAGTGCTGGAGTTACCCTCCTTAAATTAATATCGAGCTGGCTTCCCTGCACAACGTGCAAATAAAACATATATTTCTATTTTCCCCGAGTTTAATCCAAGAAACTCCTTTCCCGGGGTAGCCAGTCAGCAGTGGAGGAATTTGGGGTAACGCCCCCCACGACCTGTTTTGTGGGTTAAAAAGCCCGTCAAGAAAGCAGCACCAAAGGCCCGAACCGTACCCGACGCCGGCACAGACAGGGGTAAGCAGGATCTGCGGCTCAGCGGCGGCGGGCTCCGCTGCCTGAGACGGCCCCGCCGCGGGGAAGCTCCGCGCCGGCAGCGGGGCCGGGCGCCGCTGCCCTGCCCGGGGCTCGCCCCGCTGAGCGGGACCCCCTCGGCGGCGCTCCGGGTGCCGGCCGCCGGCCCCAACACCCGGCTGAAGCCATTCCCCCGGCCCGTCATCAGGCGTGCAAAGGGGGAAGGTAATACATCTGATCTCCCGCCGTAAAGAGCGGAGAGAGAGACTGTTGGGAGCTCCAGGGCTCTTTCAGACACTTCAGAAATTAATGGGGGAGGGGAAGGGGCTAGGAAGGATAGATGCATTGGAAACGGTAAAATAAAAACATGATGTGAAGATGTATTTACTGTCAGCTCAGAGCCAAAACATTTATGCTCCCACGCCTTTTTTTTTTTTTTTTTTTTTTTTTAGCAAATCGGAACTTAAGTGATGCATTTTAATTATTTTAGGAAAATAAGCAAGAAGGCTCTTTTTCAGAGTCTAAATAAATAGCAGAGTGTTCTGTGCTGATGATGTCTCTGGCTCATGATGGCCTCATCTATCCAGCCACTACCGTGAGCTCTGAAAACCTGGGAAGAATGGGGTGTTACTGGCAATTTCTGAAAGGAACTATACATTATTTTTAGGGTTTGCTGAAACAGAAAATGCAAAGAATTTTGTGATCGTCTGAGAGGTGAAAAAGGACCAATATTTTCCCAAAGCTTCAGCTCAGCATTGGTTAGGCCATATGAGAAAAGCAATTTTCCTTATTTGTCAAATAGTTACTGCAACTCCTTGCAAGTAGTGGGAAAAAGGTACACATTGCCCTAAGAGAGAAGGCGCTGGATGTCTTGGAGTCTCTGAGATCAGCTCGCTGACTTCTTTTTCTCCCCACTCCCCTGTCCCTCACCAATCCTCAGCTTTGATCTAAACCCTGACAATCTTCTTCCTGCGCACAATGTGTCCCTAATCTTCAACAGATTACACAGACCTTCCTAAAGGAGAGTGATACTCAGAAGAGCCACTTTTTATTTTGGGGAGAGGGGAGGAGGATAACCCTACTTCACCTAGAAGTAGCCCCTATTTGATTGTAATCGGAAAAAAATCCAAACCCCAAAACCCACCCCCCAAATCCCAAACAAAAAATCAACCACGAAACAAACCCCAAAACAAGTGAGAATGCAGTGGAAGAGAGCATCTTTATGCTAACATTTAAAGAAAATAATGAATCAGTGTGGTACAATTGTAGGGAACATCAAACCACACACACACAAGGAGCAGAAAATATTAGTCACAATCTCTGTGGTTAAAAAAATATCAAATCAATGATGGATTTCAGTTCTTTGCAGGAACACCTAAAATATTTATGACCAGCAGGGCTTATTCCACAGTTTTCTTTTCAAACAGAATATCTTTTCTCGTCTTTAGTAAAGATTTTCATAATGTTTCTCTTGCTTTTCTCCTCTATGCTGATTGCCATTTAGGGTGAATTCTGTCACTCAAACATAGCGTCCTGTTCCTGTCAGCTCAAATGAACTCAGTGAAAAGTTCAGAGCACCTACAGGCAAACTCCTCTCTCTCTACATGGTGTGTTTGTATTGCATCTTCAAGATCCATCTATGGAAAATCCAGAGTTATGACTTTGGAGGCAGTGCCATCAGTCTGAGTGGTGCTGAAACTGTAAAAAAGGTAGAGGTTGGAAAAGTCACACGTTTTGTGGTTCTCGATTCAAGCAGAACAGCAGCATGAGCAGCAGCAATGTTAAGACTCTCTTAAGGAAAAAAGATAGAAGGAGGAAGAAAGCAAGCCTAACAGGAGTGAAAGAAAGCAAGTAGAAGTGTTTTGCAGAACAGAATGGTACTATTGATTTCCAGCCTACATGATTCCTACCCCAAGGATGGAGCAGACCACAGCTTGCAGTACCAAGAAAGGTGACAGGAGAAAACAGTGTAGGTCTTTGGGTGTCTGATCAGTCTGTTTTGCAGTATATGTACCCACCTTTGTTAATGTCTCTAAGAGTTTTTTGATACATGCCCCTACAAGCAAAGCAGAAGAGTGCTCGCTGCCTTGTTTTTGTGTAGATCCTAAGGATATCCAGACTTTCTCTGTAAAATTCCACCATGATCCCTTATTGAAACTATGAAATAGTGTTGTTGGTTTACAGGAAGAGACTTGGGCAGCAGGACTTGTGTAAGCAGGTGTGTACAAGCAAGCATGTGTGAGATCCAGCTGCCTTATTCTCTCCAAAGAACCACCTCACTCTCTCTAAAATGCAATAGAGTTCCTGACACTTCCAGTGTCAGGAATTTTCACTCCTGTTCTGCCAGAGTCCATGAATCTTTGCCTCCTTGCCTGATGACCCTGAAATATCACTGGAAGAAACAGACTAAGAACAAAAAGCTGTAAAAAAAAGGTTTAAACATGCTTGAAATATTCCTGATTGATGGAAACAGGTGGAAAAGATTTTTGAGATAATTTATATAAATGTTGGAAGCCCCATGGATCTAGTCATTCAATGCCAAGTTTGCAACCCCCCCCCAGAGATTAGTGTAATCTCAACAATGTCCTTTCATTGAAAGGAAATAGATGAACATCTTTCTTCTGTACATTTTTAGAATTGATACTTTCACAAAAACATAAACCAAGTTATATGCTACTTTGGTATGCTTATTTAAAAAATTAAATATTTCAGACATTTTGCTGGAGCTGAAGCTGAAAAAGAAGTATCAAAACCAATGCTGACAATGCTGAACAATGTTGATTTACAGTGTTACCATTACACTTCAGAAATAACAGATTACTGCCAAGAAAAGGAATTTTTCAATCTTCCTATAGGTCTTTTGATCGGGAGTGACTTTGAAACTTTGAAACTTTTCCTTCTGGGACCTAGAATTCACTACTATTGAAAATCTGCTTAAAGTTTGGAGGAGCTAAAAAACCTCACAATTAATTAATTAATTAGTAATGAACTGATAGGAACTGCATAAATTACTGAAGTCACGAGACAAAAAGATCTATTTTCTTTTTAAGATGTTGATCTAGTACTGAAATATGACAAAAAGCACTGCTCCCTTTGCTCACACTTATCTTCATGAAAATAATCCTCAAGTCTGGATGTATGTATTTGGGTTTATTTATTAGTGATGGGAACTTTTTGCCAATTCCATTATTTGTGTTGGTTATTTGCTCATTGATAACAATAAGTCTTCTGGGGCAGTTTTTGCAAGATACTTGAACTCAGTGCCTGGTAGGAATTTCAGATATTCTCTGGATAGATTTTGTGCCCCGTGGGAACTGGTTTTACATACTGATTAAGAAGTACACTTAAATAACTTGGCCAGTGGTTTAGAGAGTGTTCTGTATAACTGTGCATTTTCCCGTGAGGGGGACCACCCTCCATGCCATGCAGAGAGTTCCACACTTGCAGCATGGAACAGGAAGTCTGACATAAGGATCTATGACACTCCTGCACACAGAAAGAGGAAGAAATCTGCTCCTGATGTGTGGGAGTCCTTTAAGAGATATACTTTTTGAGGATGAGGAAGATGATCCTGATTTACTCCTCTGCACTGAAGCAAAGCTAGTGCTGTCAGCATGTGGGTTCCATGCTGATCTCAGGCTTGCAGTTTTGCTTTTCTGCTCTGCTACTGCAAAGTTCCTCTGCTCTGAGACCAAATGTGAAGAAGCAGCCATGTTGAGGCTGATTGTCTCAGAACATGGGCCTGAATTAACTTCCAGAGCTATTTCAGAAGCCACGTGTCAGGCTAGAGTTTCCAGTGCTGCGTTGTGCCAATGCTTTTCTTTATGAAGGCATGATTAGGAAAAGACAATGGAAATACTTTAAGTCCAGAACACTGCAGAATGTTGCAGGCTAGAAAGCCAACCATTTCAAAGCTTCTAAAGCAGAATGAGAAGGTTGAGGGAAGTGATACTACCCCTCTACTCTGCTTTGGTGGGACCTCGCTATGAGCACTGCATCCATCTCTGGGGTCCCCAGTCCAAAAAAGATGTTGACCTCCAGAAGCAGGTTCAGAGGAGGGTCAGCAAGATGATTAGAGGGATGGAGCACCTCTCCTATGAGGAAAAGCTGAGAGAGCTTGATTTTTTCAGCCTGGAAAAGAGTAGTCTTCAGGATGACCTAATTGCAGCCTTCCAGTACCTGAAGGGAGCCTAGAAGAAAAAACGGAGTGGGAGTTTTTACATGAGCATGCAGTGACAGGACAAGGGGAAATGTCTTCAGACTGAAAGAGATTAGGACCCCTTGGAACCCAAACCATTCTATGATTTTATGAAGTCCTAAACATTTTTCTCTTGCAATGAATTACTGTAGAAAAGATAGCATGTCTTAAAAACAAGGCAACAAGGGGACTTCACCATTTCTGGTCTTGTAAAAAGGGATCAGAGACCACGACATGGTAGTTCTCCTTTACTGAGGAATCCCCAGATGTGAAGGAGACAGCATTTGCTGTTATTTCAGGTTTTCATGTTTCACACGGTCAGTTCACATGGTGAACTTCTCTTCTGGATCTCTAAGTATCTAATATATTTATCTGCAATTCATCTATGAGTGCTCTAACTGGAATGAGATTTGTCACTCCAAACCCAAACTCCAGCTGTAGGTTGAAGATTCAGACTTAAAAGTAGAAAACTAAAGGCCTGGTATCTCATTCTAAGAGTAATTTTCAAGTATGCAAAATACTATTGGCTAAATAGACAAAGAAGCATCTTTGCCCAGGACTTGTATGAAGGTGGCTGAGATGGTCTGCTTTAGGCTGCTGCATATTTTAGACACTCAGCTAGGAGAAGAAGCTTGCAATTTAATAAAAAGTGATTTGAAAGTTGCTAAGCAACTTCTAGAAATCTTGCTTTTTAAGAAGTCCATTTGTTTGTTTAATTTCAGGGAAAGGTTGCATGTTATTATCTAAGTTGCATAAATCAAGAGATGCAAAAAGGAAATGTAATAGGACATTTTCTTTGCTTTCTGTCTTTTGCAATTAAAACCTTTTTAATTGTCTTGTGAGGTTTCATCAAGTATTCAACAAATGTTATTTATGTATAAAACTTCAACATTGTATTGACTATGCAAGAACTAAAAGAAAAAAATTAAACAGGTTTGTCATATGGTATGTGTTTATCTTAACCTTTCTTCTTCAAAAATCTTATCTACTAAGTACTTTTATCAGACACTAATTATACTCCCTCTGAAAAGAATTTCTCCAACACCCTTCAGTGCCTACACCCTTTAATCATATCTCATTACATCTACCTAATCCATCTCTTTCTCGCGTTGCCAGGGCTCATTAATAGTTTTAAAAGCCAGTCCTGGATATTATCTTTCCTTTCTATAGAAATATAAATAATACCAATACTGTTTTATTCCTAGATTTCATAGCCATTTGTAATTAGATCAAAAATTATTTGAAAATATTGAGGTTTCCTCTGAAAATAACTCTAAAATATGTGATAGAACAGCAGTAGGATCTTATAAGTATTTTCCCAAATGGTTATTTTTATAAGCTATTTTAACAGTGGATCAATGACCACTTCAAAAGCAAGAGATTCTTGACTAAAATGTAGCAGATTCTGTGCTTCACAGATATTTTATAGGTGAGACATTTATCACCTTGTAAACAAAGTGGGTAATCCCAAGAATTGGATTGTGAAAGAACAAAAAAAGAAATCCAAAATGCGACAAAAGGCCTTCCATCATTTGCTCTGTGTGTGCCTTACATCAGTGCACTTTGAAAAGCTTATGTAAAATGTCTCCAGTACAGTGTCAGCTAAAGTGAACTGATTGACACAGAATGAATAATTGGTAAAATCTGGGGTTTTTTCTCTTCCTCAATTGTCTGCAAACAGGCTACAAATTCTTTACTACTGTTGCACTTTAAAATAATTTGTAAATCACTTCAATGGGCAATCCCCAATTTATAGACTCTCCTGTTTGTTTTGAGTTTTGACAATTTGTTATCTAGAATTAATTAATTATTTAAGTAACCTATGTAAATTTGTGCTCCTATTTTCAGAATAGATAGGTCTAGATTATACTGACTTGCCTCAGCTGAAAATCTGAGTAGAGTACTGGTTAATTTTCAAAAGTTAGCATGTCATGATCACGGCTTTGATGTAAAACCAGTTGCTAAATTTCAACTAGGAAGATTGTTTTCCCCCAGATCTGATTAGAGGAACCACTAAGAGGTTATTTTTGTCTCCTTATGTAATGAATAATATTACTGTGTTCTATGGGTTATCTGACAGCTTTATTCAATATATTGCAATTATAATTTCAAGAACCTGTGATATTTGTTCTCATCCTCTGCCACACCTTAATTCTAGCTTTTGACTAAATCCTAAATTAAATTAATACCATGATTTGGGAAGTTATTATTTGTTGTTTGTTTGTTTGTTTGTTTGTTTTAAGAACCATGGACACAGAGCATTCATCCATTCACACTGGATTCCTTGGAAGTAGGAAGAGCAAGCAAGATTTCCTGAATTTCAGGAAGCTTGGGTTGACCAAGGCAATTTCATATAACTGTTGCATCTATTTAATGCTTAACTGTGGCTATAGGGCAGCCTTATGGATCCTTTCAGTCCCACCTTCTCGTCCAGCAATGGAAAATTCAGAATTTATATTTTACTGTGAAATTAAAAGATGTTTGCAGGCAATACAACTGATAGATCATACAAATGCATTCAGAATAACTGACATTATTCAAAAAGCAAATGACTATAATCCGGAGTGTCATCTGTATGTATGGTACTGGTTTGCTATGCTGGTAATTACTGCTTCTTTTCACTGAAGAGCTGATTTATGTAGGTCAACACAACATATGAAGAAATTGTAGATATAAAAGTTACAGCCAACTGAAACTTGCTTTTGGAACTACTAGTGAATTCAAGCTGAAAAATATTTTTGAAAGTATTCCTTATTACAGAACTATTGTATTGTTTTCAGGAAGCAGACAGAAAAGGTCATACCACCTTCAGTAAACCTAAGGGCAATGTATTATTTCCCAATTTGTGAAAATATGTATGGTTTGAGATGTTTTTTTGTTTCTCACTGAAAATAAAACAAAACTCCTTGGAACACTTTTATGTAATAAAATTGCATACATCTGTTTTGGGACCAAATATTTTTTGTTTGTTTGTGTGTATTTCTCTTTCCAGTCCTTTGTTTCACTCTCTCATTAGGAAATTACTAAATTGACAAGCCAGGATATTTAGATCATTCCCATTGTAAACATCATTAAATCTGACACATTTTTATGGAACATTTTGGCTTCGATGGAAAGATATATTTAGATGAGAAAAAAGTCAAATAAAGTATAACTGGTTATAAATCCAGTCAAACTGATATTCATATTCAAATTTAAACTAATATTTACATGATATTTTTTCCAAAGATTCTTCAGACCAAATAATTTGAATAGACCTGAGTTATGCCAGCAGCTCTCTACCCAAGCATCTTGCTGTAAGAATAGGTTTGGACTCAGCAGGAAAGAGGAAGCTGGGGATATTTCCAGTGTACTCCCTTGTCCATTCAATCATTGGATTCACTGTATTATGGTCACTTCAGTGTCTATATCTAAATGCTGTTATTGAAGTTTGCTAGGGATAGAATTCCTTCACTGTTCACATCGATGCTTTTCTTTCATTAGCTCTCTGTTATGTTTTTTGTTATGATATAGCTAAGCCTAATGTTAGCACTCTGTTTCAGAGAAATGGAAAATAGTGCATTTGTTTCTTCCAGTCCTGCTTTGGTAATTGTTTGTCAGGGCTCAGAATCTAGTGCTGACTAGATTGTATTATGGCCAGTAGGATTGTTTAATGGCCACAGGATTGCTATAGACATCATCACTGTCAGAAATCAGTGCACAGTGCTAACAGTTAGTTTTCCATTTGCTTAGCTGTGTGGGACACAGAAAATGGCTAATGCAAGAGTAATAAATTATTTGGAAATCCTGTCTTTCTAAAGCAAGCCGGTTTTGGCAATGGAAGTCTGTGTTAAGTAAAGGAAAATACTGACCTGTTACAAGGAACTGTTATATATTCCAGTAGAGAGCATCTTACCCTCTTCACAATTAGAAATCAAAGACAATGCCCACATTTAAGGAGAGCTAATAATGCTCTACTAATATGAATGGAGTCTTGAATTAATGAAACATTCCTGATATGCAATTTTTGTAATTTCAGAACGATCAGATTTTGTTTTAGGCATCAATATGTCTAAAGGATAGCATAAAGCATTGGAGCTCAAGCAGAAAAATGATCACTAAGTCCCAGATAAAAGCTGAAGTTATAATGTTATGCCAAAGATCTGATTCCACAGTCATTCAGTATTTAGGAGGGTTAAGAAGGCATTCTACTTTTACACAACTATTTGCCTGCTTGCTCTTCATACACAGGATGAATCAGCATAGGGACTTGAAAAACGGAGTTGTCAGATTTGTGAGCGCTGCAGATTACCAGATATGATGTCCATCTTCATTATCTACATCTATTTTAATAGAACAAAAATATTGGATTTTAGAGTACAGGTTGCAACAGATACAGAATTGTCATGTTTCTTGGAAAGGACATTTGCTCAGATGCAAACTAGCGTTTGGAATGACATATATTGGTTTATTTGAGTTGAAGTAAAGAGGAGGGGTGAAGTAAAGGAGTGGAAATCATGGCAGTAGAGGTAGAGTCATTAGTTAAAAGTATAGCTTGAATCAGCAAAGCATTTTACAGATTTAATGGAAGAAATTTCTAACCAGAAAGATACATTGCAGTGAAATATCATAAGCCTACCATGAGGAGTTTGGCTGTAAGTTTTGTTGTCTTGTCAATCCCCTGCAAGCCAGTTGTTTTCATTTATCTGTTTAATCCTGAATGTCGGCTCAAATCTGTACAGAAGCACAGTAATAAAGTCTGCTTGCCCTTCTCTTCAACAAACTTCACAGCAGACATTAGCAAATGTGAGTAGTTGCTTTT
>WAAE01024145.1:0-104138 GCA_013400495.1 Nicator chloris
ATGAAATAACTCACAGAAATTAATTCAGCATCATGCGGAACATTATCTTGTTTGGATAAATTGTGCTGGTGACTTCAACCTGCATAATTTGATGGGTGTAGCAAGGCTTGTGTCCCCTGAATTGTTTAGTCAGGACTCAGAAAACTCAGCAATTCTCAACTTTCCTGGTTGAAATGGTGCACATGCATATTATATCTCACTTTTCTGGAGTGTGTGGTTGAGCACTTACTCCCTTATAAACATGGTAGCTGGAAGAGGTAGAAGGGGAGGGCATTAAAGCAAGACTGCTGTTGTACCATGTGATCTGGTCTCCAGGATCCACCATTGCCTTTCCCTTGAAATAATTGTATTGCTGCTGTGAAACAAGGCAAGCATGTGAGCTACACACTACATACAGAAAAAGCTGCTGTCCTTGTTCCTCTTTAAAAAGTCACAATCTGCTTCCCTCCTCTGCTCTCCCACACACCGAGTAATTTTATTTTGTGAAGTTCCTTATGTTACTGCACGAGGCAGGAAAAAAACTGACAAGAAATCCGGTGCCGTTCAACATAACACGGCACAAACCATTGAGGATTTTTGGTTTGGTTTGGCTTTTTCCTTCACACACTCTTTTTCTTACTCTCCCAGAAGAGAGGTCAAAAAACTTCCATTTTATTACTCCTGGCATGAAATAAAAGGTTAACCTCTGAAGAGGCTGCTGGCAATTGATAACGTTTTCAGCAGTGCATTACTGGTGATTCTGCTACAAAGGCCGCTCACGTGGCTGTGCAATAAAAGCTCCATGAGTTCAGCTTTCAGGGCTCTTTGGTGAACAGATTGCAACTAATACAGTAGTCATAAAAATCTGTTGGATAGCCTGAAGGTGTAGGGGCATTGCATTAGGCTGACAAGCTGCTGACTAGACATCCAGATTTGGAAGCAGTTTCAGTCTCGAGTGCCTGGACTGCGCTTTATTCTGGAAGGGGTTGGGCTGAATTTTTCAGTGGTGGCCAATCTTTGCGTTTACATATCCTATGGGTTAAAAGATATGTATAATGGTGTCTGTTCTCATGGGTTTTCCGGAACTAACTTTCTTTCCAGAGGGAGGAGTGTGGTAATGGTGGAGGTGCTCTGTGCCAGGCTGGATCCTGCAAAATATTTAAGCATTTGCTTGAGTCCGGCTTGACTGACTTCAGTGAGATTAAAGTGCATACTTAAATATTGTCCGTGAATCCAGGGAAACTGAGTAAAGTATATAAGGAATATCTAGATGATTTATTACAAACTTGTAAGAGAAGGAGAAAAGTATTCTGAAGTCTGTAAAATATACCATTGACATCAATACTTTCTAAAATGAAAAAGATGGCAGTGAAGAAAGAAAAAAAGACTGAGACATTCTGGTTTTGTTTGTTGGATTTCACTGAAGCTGCTATTTTGAAATTCTACAAATTTGCATAGTGGCCTTTGTGTATCAAAAGCCATTAAAGATGGATTGGTTGAATTAGCTTTTAGGTAGCTCATTTGGAACAAGTTACTGTTTTTCAGTTGACACAGTAATATTTCCCCATGGCCATCCTGTTTGTGCTGTCTGAGACTTCATGTAAAAGACTCTCCTTGTTTGCACCCTCTCCTTGCCACTTATGTTTTATTCCAGGGCTTTATTCAAAGGTACCTGACAATTTTTTTGCAACTCACCATCTCAGGCATGATTGTTGGCCCTTGAGTAGATAAAGATATGTTCAGAGATGCAAAACTATCCTTCAAATCCATTAGAGTTGTATAATGTGGCTAGAATTATTTTTATCATCCTGCAGGACAGGATAACCTAACGTCCTGACTTTTGCCCCATATGGGTCCTAACATCCTGACAGTCGTGCTGCCCGAGACGGTGGACAGTCTGTCTCAATATTTCAGGACTTCTGCTAAGCCAGTGGGATCCATAGCTCTCAATTTTATAGTTCCCATGGCTTTCCCCTCCTCCCTTAATCTGACTTCTGTCAATCCAAAAGTTGGATGAAACTGGCATTTTGTAACTGCAAGGATTCCACTCAGCAGAAGTGTGGCCCGTGGTCAAGGCTCCGGTCAAACAGGGTCAGAGTCTTTATACTTAAAACATGGTGAATGAAAATGCTACATTTTTTCCTTGCATTTTCACAAGTCCACGTGCTATACTTTAATATGTGACTGTATCTTTAACTGTTATAGAGGTAATGTGGTTTTCTGTGCTACTCGCACGACACACATCATCCTGATGTGCAGTCAGCCAGGGGTAATTTGTACGATGTATTAGTTACCGTGCATTAATCACTTTTTAGAGGTAAATAATTTGGTCATCAATTTTCAAAAAAAGTGTACAGTGGAAGAATAACATGCACAATGTATATTGAGGTTTTTCTGCCTTTAAGTTTTAAATTGATTGTCTGAAGGACATTGAGCAGTGCTTTAAAATGCTTGAACTTCTAAAAAAGGAACTTAAATGTGAGCTATGAGGGGTAGCTGTTAAATTTTTAGACGTGACAGGGAATTAGCTCATAATCTATAGGGCAATCTTTATCTTACTACTAGTGAAATGGCCAAATTATAAACCTCTGAACAAAAGTGAATTCCTAAAGAAAAGCTGCTTCATGAAAGTGGTGTTTCTGGGTCCCATTATGATACAGCACATGGTCATCATAAGGCTTTGTCTGGCAAAGTGCACTTACACATTTTTTTTTAGCTCTTGCCATTGTATATTTTTATAATCATCTGTAAAGTTTCAATTTTAAGCAGCCTTCACTCTGAAATATTTATGAGTCCATGAGATCAGTTTGATCTCTGCATGCTCCGTAGTTCTTATTTGTATTAGTGTTAAAAGATCAACACCAGAAATGTGGTACACTTGACAGGTTCAGAGCAATTTGGAATGAAGAAGAAGGGCCTCATGTGAGTTAATGATGGAGCTGTGCAAAGGCATCGTAATAGCTGTTGCCAATAGCAGTGTCTGTTCCTGCATAAACTGTTGTGATCTTTCATTTTCATGAGCAGATTTGCTTTTTCTGCAGCTCATTACTTAAAAATAAATTAACAAAACCACAGAAAAACCTATGAAGGGCCAAATTAAAGCAAGGATTCTCTTTCCTTGTCGAATTAGAGCTGCTCTCGCAAAATACGAGCTGGGCTCAGGAAGTCAAAATTCCTTTTAAAACATGCAGTACTGTGTAATGGATATTTGTGCTTAAAGCCTTACTGTGACAGTGTGCTGTATCTTCCTTCAGTGTAAACCTTCATTGTAGGATCAAGCTTAACACCATTTATCAATGCCTTTTTTTCCATTTCCACAACAAAACTAGTGGAAGAAAGTGCATGATGTCAGTGTGCTTGGAAGTAATGTTGCTTTGCTTGTTCCACCATGTATTAGGGGAGAATTTCGACCGCCAAGCCAGCATTCGGCGGTCTCTAATTTACACAGACACGGTGGTAAGACGGCCGAAGAAAGTCAAAAGGAGAAAGACTATTACAGGAATCCCTGACAACATACAAAAGGAGCTAGGTATGGCTCATCAGAACTGTATTCCATCCACTGTTCATTGTCACTGCTTATCATTACTCAACTAATAACATTACCAGTGTTCATGAAACCAAATACAGTCTGATAGCCTATTTCAGTTCCGAATACCCGTGTGCCTCCTTGCCACCTCTTGCGTTGGGAAGTTGGGACCTTTAATCTGTTGACTTCCATCTGCTAAAGGGAACAGGGTGTTTGGAAAATGGTGTACTGGTACAATGAAAATCTGCAGGGATGTAAGGTTTCTGGGCTTCATTGCTTTCCTTCAGATTTGGTCATCTTCTCCAGGACGTTCACCAGAGCAAAACTAAAGTGGGCAGGCATATTGGCTTGTGAGTAATTACTTGTGGAGTAAATAAATTCATGGATGCCTTCCTGAATCTGCTGAGGATTGCATCAAGAGTGAAAAACCTATTTTCCAGTTCAGTTTTGGCAACCCCTTAAGTATCAGTGTTACTTGATTGGCAGTAACTTACCTGAATTTATTACCTATTCCATATATACTAAAGGAAAGGTAACTTTCCTTTAGAATATGTGGAATAGCTAATGAACCCAGGTAAATTGTGTTTATTAAGAAGGTTTATTAAGAAGGAGGACTGCCTGAGGTAGTGTCAGTATGACCTATTCAGTCACATTTACACTACCTCAGGCAGTCCTCCTTCACACTTTGTAGTAGATGTGAATTCAAAGCTGATGAAGACATCTGAATTTTGGCAGACCTTTCAGACACTTTTTGCAGTATTCTTTGATTTAAATTGTGTTAATTTAGTTTATTTTTTAAAAAATTATTTCACTTTTTCCCAGATCATAACTTCACAAAAGTATGCCACCCTCCCCCCACTTTTTTTCTCAGTAGAGGAAGAATAAGTTCTAAAATAGTCTGGCAGAACTTAATTTTGGTGCTTTACCTGTGAAATCTTCTCATATATTGATGATTTCAGTAAGTTTTATTACCTTGCATGTTGCATCTGTTTCTTTTTTTAATTATGGTTTCAATTCTTGGTTATTTTTCTGGATTTTTCAGAAACAGAAGCAAAAATGTGTAGCTTGTCTGGGTGGGTTTGAAATGAGCTAGAGGGTAAGGCAAAGAGAAAGCCAAGAAACAGACAATTACACGCAGACAAGTTGGTGACTAGAACTGTGCTCCGTCAGCACCTGTAATGAAACTGTGCTCTGCCATGGGAATCCTCTGCCTCAAGAAAGCATTTACAAAACATAGAGGTTACATTTGTGACCACTTCAAAAAGATGTTTCATGCTTGAAAAAGTCAACTGTAGTTTTATTTGGTGGAGCAAACTGAGAATGCACTTGGCATCTATCCTAAAAAGAGTTCTTCAATTAAAACCTTAAAAGAAGTTTATGACTTTTGCCAATCTGTTTACTATGGGTGACAAGTTTTCACCTTGATTTTTGTCTTTCATCTCTCTGCTGAGCACGTTTCATGTTGCACTGCTTGAAGGTTTTCCTTGGCTTCTGTTTCAAGTTGCGGACTGGCAGGATCCTACTGTAGGAGCTCTCTCTGGATGGTTCCCTGGCCCAAAACCTGCAGGCACATAGGGCTTCAGCCATCTGCCCCATGGCAGAAGTTGTCTGAGGAGCTCCATGTTGCTTCCGCGGTGGTTGTATCTCTTCCAGGGAGCAAATTATATGCCAGGAGAACTCTGTGATGGCAGAATCCTTCCTCTTAGTGTATTGGTGTGTTTCCATCACTAGATACAAGGTGCACTTCAAAAGAGTGATAGTGTCTTCAACTTACACCTGGGGAAACCAGAGATGCTGCAGTGAAGTGACTTAGCCAGTCAGCCCACCAGGCTGCTGCCAAGGCTGGGAATAACTGCAAGTCTCCCCCAGCCCTGTTCAGTGCTCTTTCTGCCTTTTCTCCTGTCACTCCCCAAATATTTCTGTTGCAGTCCGTTCCCTATTTCTCTTACACTGTCCCAAAACAAACAACGAGTTGTTTTAAAACATTCCACAGTTCATTTGATCGGAACAAGTATCCGGACTAAACTCCAAATCAAGCAATTGCATTATGCCTATTGACATTCTCCCTGTGGTTTCAGCTGAATAAATCTCTTTGTTTCTCCCCTAAAGCATTGCTGTGAATGGATATAATATTTACACAGAGATTAAAATCCCTTGGTACACCAGAGTTGCTATGTGCAGGCTAAATAACCAACATATACAGCAGATTCTTGTAACCTCTTGTTTATCCTTCAGAAGGAAGCAGAAACTTGAGAGAACCTCAAAGCTTCAACCAAGCTTGGACTATTTTCATTTCTTGTGAGAGAGCCTGGAAGAACTTTTGTCAGGCCAAGCTGCTGGGGTTCTCCCCTGGCTGCCTTGGGTCCTTTGGAACAGAAGAGACCAAGCAGAGGAGAAGGCTTGCACTGGCTGCTGGCCTAAGCTCAGCAGATGTGGTACCCTCATAGAACTTAGCCAGACACACTGAGAGGAAACATTACTGCACCCATGTGCTCAAAGTGTCTTTAAACATTCCTACTTTTTAGCATTGCAATGCTGTTGTATTTTCACAGGTGTCTTCCAGCAATGAACCGGTCTCTCTGTATAGACTGGAAAATTTTGCATAAAATATTCTGCATAAATAAAATGCAACGGGATAGATGGGATTCTGACACACAGTAAGAATGTGAGGTGTCTACCAGTTGAGAGATGGCAGTTACTTTTTGAAGTTGTTTTTTAGCTGCAGCGCCCTCTCAATATTATTTAGCAGAGTGACACCAAAGTAACAGGAGAAGGCAAAGCATTCTTATCTCTGCCAAACACAGCAATGAAATAAATTAGTTCTGCATACTTCTGAATTACCTTCCTTGTCTTACAGAACATAAATATTACCTACCTATTTAATGGGAGTCAGTGTTGGGTCAAAACTGCAGAAAGAGCAAGAAACTTTGAGATGTTTTACTTCAAGTGCTCTTGGTTTCTCTGCTCTGTCTTGCCATTATCCGTTGTCTCTAGATGTCTTCTTTAGATGGTACCTTATATGCAAACCTGTATTCCTCCCTCAGACAAGATGATGATTCCCAAACAGAGGTTTGGTAGAGATGAGCACCTCTCTGGAAGAACCTGTGACTGGCCTTGCTCATTTCTTGGCTCTTGGTTATCATCAGCTCCCGTCACACATTCCAGCTCTCCAGATGAAGTAAAGGCAGCAAAATGCTTTCCACCTTTCCATGGTCCCTTCTTTGTGTCAGTGCTCTCAGGTCTGGCTCAGACTAACTTTCTTTTTGTGGAGATTCCAGGTTACCTGTTTGTGAGTGTTTCTCCAGAGCTCTGCACCACTGCAGTCCCAGACACCAGTGGGCAGCTTCTGGTGTTCCATACTCCCTCCTTGTCTTGCAGGAGGAGCAGGTCTCAGACCTGACTATCAGTTCCACCACAGTTCCTAATAAACATGCCCCACCAAAACAGGAGAAAGGAAAACATCTTCAGCTTTTCCACCTCTTGATTCCTCCTTCTTCTGGCAGGCATTTGATGGGTTCTTTTATTCCAACAGAAAGTTTCTGTCTGCTTGGTTTCCAAAAAAGTCTTGTAACTTTATGCTGTGTGTGTACTTCCTTTGGATTATTTAAATCCTTGTTTTCCGTCTTACAGATGCAATTCATAGTCTTTTTGGCTCTGTGATCTTTTTTCACCCCGTGTACTTTTTTTTTCCCCTTCTTGACCTAAGGGTTCAAAGAGTCAGAATGACCTCACACCGTTTTTTGAGCTTATTTTCCTACCTCACTTTTTCAGTAGCTCACTGTCACCTGTAGGATCTGATGTCAGTCGTGGGGATGGGAATTAATTTGCTTTCTTGCTGTGCAGCTCAGACCCCTGGTGGTACCAGTTGGTGTCTCAGGTATCACTTGGAACTGTTGAAGCTCTCTGTTGACATGCCTGAGAGGAAGCAATTCCATCTCAGCAACATGGGGGCAAATGAGTCCTTCTGGAAACGCAGCTGTTCTATTAAAAATGCCTCTTAATTGATACTCTTCTCCAATTAGTTCCCTCCAGGGCTAGCAATCACTCAAGTTGCAGGTCCCATGGGTAAGAAGAGTCCCAGATACCCATTGGTCCTACAGAAATACCACACAAATACACAGCTGTTCCAGCCAAGTAGTTCTGCACCTGCTTCTATTTGGAACTTTAGCAATCTTTGGAGAGAATATCTCTGTTTCAGAGTTATTGTTCCTTTGGAATTATACTGGGTTTATATCTGTAGTTTTTCACCATTGTCTGTTTCCAGCACTATCCATCTATAGATCAGGTGTTAGGAAGCAGGTATAATCTGCTTTTTGATACTGGGAGGATGAAAAATACAGAAGCCAAGAATATAAACTTCACCAGAGGCTGTTACGTTAAAGAAATGAACAGAAGCAAGAAAACTTGAATTCCCAATATTTACATCAGAATTCTCCCTCTCAGGGTGGCAGTGATATGTGCAAGTATTCAGGATATTTTTTAGCTGGCAGTACTGAAAGGTTTCACAGGATTCACTGCAATATTTTTTTTCCCCTCTGAGAGATTACAAGTGCTTCATGGAGCACAGTGAAAATTCCTTAAAATTGCCATAAGCCCAATGTATTTGTCTGTTTCTTGTAGAGTGTCTGTTAAAATCACTCAGTTTTTAAGTGCTGGGGTAAAACAGATTAAGAATCTCTGGGGGCTTTTTGTAACACTAAATTGTGGTGCCTGCACAGTGACTTAGCCAGTTTACCAGGTTTGCAGGAGGATTGCTAGGTGGGGCATGAGGAGGCAGTGGGAGCAACACAGCGTAGGAATGTGCCTGTGGCATAAGAGACAAGTGCTTACATTAGAAATGGTTTGTCAGAAGGTAAGGGAGATACTTCTTTGTTCTTGTTGAAACAGGCATGTACTTTGTGACACCAACACACACGCTGTTTATCTTTCCAAACCCTTGGTTTTCCACGCTCATTTCAGTGCAGAAGACCTTTCATGAGCTGCTGGTGCCACCACATCAGCTGGAGTCACAGCGGGGCTCCTCGTAGTTAGTACCCAGCCCCAGGGATTATATACAGAAAGGCTTTCTTTCTCATCAGATTTGCCAAATTTGTCATTCTCAATCTCTGTCCTCTTTAATGAGCAGCAGCAGTGACTACCAGAGTCCACAGACTGGGTGTTCTTTGCTTGCTGCTGCAGCCTGCACTAAATGTGCACATTAGTGAAGAGCATTTGCCCTAAGAGAGATTTTCAGCATAGTAGAGTAATAAAGAAGAAAAGAGCTTAGATAGAGGTCTGCTGTGGTGGACACAGCACTGACTGCACTGCTGCTGGACACAGGATCATACAAAAGGCAGACAGGACAATTGTTACTTTCATTGACATATATCATGCACCCAGTTCGCAGCTACTTCTGACTTCATAATGTTCAGCATCTGTAACCTGATGTCTGGTTCTGCAACATTTTTTGCTGCTGTCTGCTCACACGTTGTCCCTGCAGCTAGATGGACTTATGGATGGTATTGTTTAAAAGATCTGGTTCTGTTCAAGGATTTTGGTGTTGCAGATATCTTCTGTCTTCTGACTGTTACTTATTTAAGTAGGTGTTTTCTGACAAACCTAGCATTATCAGTGTAGTAGTCAAAGGTTTGAGCTGTCCCCTAGAATGGGATTGTCTTCTAGCTGCAGTACCAACAAAGATTTTAAGGGGGTTTCAAAATCCTGACTTTCCAGTATTACTCTGGAAGCAAGTGAGGGTTTTACAGTGCATTTGTAAATTGCAAGTAAAAATCCTCCTTGCTACCCTCCTCTGAATTTCACCAAAATCATCAACACCTCAGCATTTTACCAGTATACCTGAGTCTTAAATGTTCCTCTGGTTGGTTTTTTGAACCATTTTCCCTGCAGATTTCTGTTGTCCCTCTTCAGAAACCAGAACTATAAAAGGAGTAAATCCTCACAGCTTTGCATGAGATTGTGCATACATATAAAGCCAAAATGAAAGCTGGAAGAGTTTCAGAATATGCTGCATTTCTAAAAAAAAATAAATTTTTAAACCTCAAAGTTATGTTCCTGTAATAGTAACACCACTGCAAAATTCCTTCCCTGACCATATCCCATAGAATGATTGAAGGATGTAGCCCCATAGTTTATGTTTCTGAAGCTGGGCTGTCTTGTCCTCCATAATCCTGCCTTTATTTGGGCTCTGAATCATTCTAACTGGAAGAGGCCTCACACCAGTGCAAAGACTTGCCCTGGTGGGCTTGCCTGCAGTATTTGGGTTGTGAACATTTACTGCTGTTGTGTCAATTTGTGCAGTTTCCCAGAGCATATTAGTAACTTACATCTATTCTGGTAACAAACCCAGGGCAAGCACTGGTTCTTAGCAGCATCCTGCAGCTGGTTGTTGATGCTGCTCTCCTGTTAGTGTGCTGCTCTGGCACTGCTCTGGCTGGGGCAGTCAGCAGTGCCCAGGCTCTTTTGGGGCGTGTGTGCCAAGGGAAGGGGCAGGAGCTGCTGTGCCAGGCATTTTGGTATAGCCATCACTGGCCTTCTTTATTCAGTGGCCTCTTTTATTCGGTGCCATTAATTTTCTTTTTCAGACATCACTGTGCATTTACCATGAACAGTATGTCCCAGTAAATGCATTCTAACACTCCTTTTGGAAGGAGAAGGTGAGGTTAACAAGTCCAGCACTGGTCCACTTCGCCATTTACCTTCTCTAGCAGTAACATTTTGAACAGACATCAAACACCCATCTGCATTATACTATTTGAAAGAGGATGCATTTAGCTTCCTCTGTGAATACAATACAGACACACCACATACTGAAATGAAGTGCTCTCAGCCACAGGTCAGTGTGTGACAGTATTAGATACTTGCTGTAGTGCTGACGGCTTCATTCTCCACCAGCAGCATCCTTTTGTCTCATCTGCATGTATGTTTGTGTGCGTGTGTGTGTTTCACAGTGGCAAAAGAAGAAAAATACCCCATCTCTTTGGTTATTTACATGTCTTGGCATGCACATTTTTGTTACCAGTTATTTTTAATTGACTAGCAGTTAAAATGGGTGATGTCATGGGTCCAGAAACATTGGTAGTATCTACTTCGATGTTTTTCTCTGTCTTAACCAAAGGGGTGCACTGATTCCATAGAAAAAATATACCTAGAAAGGAAGATTATTTTTCTCACTGTACAGTTCTTAATAACTGTATACAGAATATGCAAATCCCTTTCTTGGTTGGCTGCAGTAGTCCATCTGTTCTGACAGTATCTCGTATTAGATTATCCAAGACATTTGCCAGCATCTTGAGTATCTAGCTTTGCAGCAAACCTCTACCAGAAGCAGAAAGAGGCTGCATTTTTATGAGAGCAAGAGAATTTGCACAAATCAAGCTAACTAGGCTTCAAGCTGCTGAAGGACTACTTACATGCCTGAGGAAAAGAAGTAAACAATCTTTTTTGTGTGTGCTGCTTTAACTGTAGCCTTTTCAGAGCCCTCTTTTCCTTACCCTAAATGCCTCTTTTGCCTGCCAAGAGTCAGGATGATTAAATGTCCTTTAAGTGGTGTTTAAAGCTGCATGATAAGAATACCTATCCTCCCAATGCAGTTTCATATAGTAAATATGAAAGGAGAACATTCCTTTCAGGCATGCTACTTCATTGCTCCTGAGACTTGCTAAGGCAGAGACTTGAAATAACCAGTTTTCCCCCACAGTGACATATGTGTAGCATCCTTACCAGCATCTCCAGCAGCATGCCTGCCTCTCTCTTGCTATTTATACAGCAGGGCAACTGAATTCAAAAGCAACAGCCTTACACAGACTAATTTTAAATAAGTCCTCTGGTTTGTGATTTTAAAAGGCGGCTACCAATAAAATTGTAAATTTAAAAGAGCCCTAGAATCCTTTCTATCGATAACTATATTTTGAACTAAAACTGATACTCCATTGTCTGCAAAGTTGGGGGTGGGGGGAGTTATACCAATATGTGATTATTCCTTCTTTTAGAGAATGTGATTATTTTTTTATTTCCTGGTGATGCTGAGGATGAGACAACCATCAGTACCAGCTATTCTTTTCCTCAGTTCTTAGAGTTTTTCCTTTATGATAAATAGAAAGTAGTTGTATGGAGAAACATTATCTAATGATTTTCTTTGCAGTGTTGGATAATGCTTATATGAATGCTGTTACAGCATATGTATTATTTGTGGTAAAACAATGCATGTTTCCATGTGTTAGCATTCTTTCAGACAAACTGCAGGACTTGGAGAGCTCTCTGTGTCTCATGAAATATTTTTTTCTGAAATGTAATGCTTGTAAAAAGCAGATCCTTTTATTCATATTAGTCTCCAGATTTCCTTCCCCTTTTCTTTATTGCGTGAGGCATTAGCATGGGAACACACTTCACGTTTCTCAGGCTTTTGTCTGTTCCTGCTGCGTTGCCTACTGGAAGCCAAACACTACTACTTGGTTTCTGACACAACTGATTACTATGGAAATTATTACCATGTCATAAACAGAGGATTTTGTGTGTCGAATGTGCGGCAGGAACACAGGCGATTCTGTAAGCAGAAGGTTCCTGGTAATAAGGAAAAAGGGAAGAGAAATGCAGAAAACAGACGATGCCTCTGCAAAATCCATTGTTGCAGATTCTTCTTCAGAAGGCATAACCTGCAGGATCATGGGGATTGAGCAGTTTGCTGGGTTGCTCTTTTTTTTTTAAATGAGTGAGAAGATAAATGTGAATTTGTGCTTCAAGAAATAATTATTCTATTTTGACTCCAGCAGTTGGTACTGGCCAAAGTGATTTCCGAGGGCATTCGATGTATGTCCCAGATCACTGTTCCACGCTAGGGAGACTAGACAGCTACCGCTCTGCTATGCAGCGCTCTGAAACCAAGGACACCAGCTGCCAGACGGAGGAAGTTAAAGTTGTGCCCCCTTCAATGAGAAGAATACGAGCGCAGAAAGGACAAGGCATTGCAGCCCAGATGTCTCAGTTCTCCAGCTCATCTGGAAACATGTCAGTGATGAGTGATTCTGCTGCAGTTATATTTGCTTCTCGCCAAAATAACGACATAGGTTTTCACAGCTTGCCTCGGGTTGGTGCGAGAGTGTCTCTGCAGTCCTTAGATCAGACACAGGGCATGATGTCGAGGCAGACAGAAGACATTGCTGGCTCTTTACCCCACCAGATAAGTAAATTGCAAGTGGATGATAGTGTTGTGCATCTGAGGAGTAATCCCACGATGGGGACCCTGGCGAGGCCAAAGTCCCAAGAGGTGAGAAGCTGTGATAGTGAGAAGTCCTCAAGCCCAGCATGTGTGGTATCTCCTCATGCCACTTATTCAACGAGCATCATACCCAATGCGACACTGTCATCCTCCTCGGAAGTTATCCTTATTCACGCTGCCCAGAGTGCTGGATCATTGGATAGTAAAATTTCCAGCTCCACTGCCTTTCCAAATCCAAGAGACAATCCTGCTGCCGCCAGTGCAGTAAGCGGGAAAGAAGATCACCATTCTTCAAGTGGTAACTGGAGTGAGAGTAGCTCCACACGTCACTCACAGACTTCAGATACCATCCCATCTCACACTGTCATGATGCTTTCTCTTGGTGACTCTGCGGTCTCCCTGAGCACTCCTGGGAATGCAGAGGCTGGGTCTCAGAGCATGAGCTACAGCTGTAGGAACACTGCTGCTTTAGCGAGCCCTTCCCAGGACAGCGATGGTCGCAGTGAGTCCAGCTGTTCCGGGGAGCGAGCACAGGCAGCAGTGAGCAGCACGGAGCATTGGTTGTACAAGTCCTCAGAAAACAGCGAGACCCCTTCCCGCAAGGTGGTTTGTACGACACCAGGCTGTGCCACGCCCGGCAGCAACCAGAGCAGCAGCAGCCTGGAGAGGACGTCGGTCAGGGACGATTCTACTTCCCTGTATTCTGTGGACCATGATGGCTATTACGGCTCCGTGCATGTGGACTCTGGACTGAAGTCAGACATGCCATGCAACAGTACTAATGGTTTTGAGAGCCCCAGAGACAGTGTGGTAAATGTCTTTGAAGGAAAGGAGAAGAAACATCAGGATGACCACTCAGGCCAAGGTGACAAATCCCTTGCAAGAAATATCTCACTGAAAAAGGCAAAAAAGCCACCTTTGCCACCCTCCAGAACAGACTCACTCAGAAGGATGCCGAAGAAAAAAGCCCAGTCCAATGGACAGGTGCTTGATGAAACCCTCATTGCAACCCTCCAGCATTCTCTGCAGCTGAATCTCAAGTGCAAAAATGGCAGCTCCCCTTCCCAGAGCCCCTGCAGTGATTATGAGGATCCCTGGGTGTTGCGCTCCCGCAGCCAAAGCTCGGTCAGTGCGAGCAGCAGCATGATGTCCACCACTGCTCCAAACCTGTACTCCATCTGTACAGTCACTCCCTCCCAGAGTGAAACAAGTAGCATAAAGTCGGAGTATGCTGACCAGTGGGGCTACTACAGCGACTATGCCGCAGTGGCAGATGACCAGATGAAATCTCCAGTGACCCATTCTGCCAGTACATCATCTGCTCTCAGTGATTACAGCATCAGCCACTTCAGTGATGGCTCAAGGGCTTCTGTGCCACAAGTGCCCAGTGGACTGGTCAAACCAAAGAGTGCTTCTCCAGAGAAATCCCACCGAGTCACATCGCCATCGAGTGGGTACTCCAGCCAGTCCAATACACCCACTGCGCTTACTCCAGTGCCTGTACTTGTAAAGTGTGCGTCATCAGGAAATGGGAAATCCAAGCTGAAGCCTAAAGTGCCTGAAAGGAAGTCCTCTCTTCTGTCTTCAGTCTCCATGTCTTCGTCGTCCACTTCGCTTTCTTCAAATACATCTACTGAAGGGAGTGTGAGTGTGAAGAAACTGGAGCCTGCCCTGAGCCCTCCCGTGGATTCTGCTGCACCTCCTCTACCACCTCCTCTTCCAACATCTCCACATTGCTCTGAACTTTCTCCCCCTCCTCCTCCTCCTCCAGCAGAAGTCATGGAGCTGTCACCATTGTCAGCCTCTCCCACGTTCCCCCCTCCTCCGCCAGAAGCCAATGTAAATTCTACCTTTGCTCAGACTGCCCCATGGTTTCCGCAAGAAGCCTCCATCAGTTCATTCTCTTCCCCTGTTCCTCCTCCTCCTTGTTGCCCCTTAGCTGTCCCACCACCAGCACCACCGCTTGATCCCAAAATAACAAAAGGTGCAACAATATACCCACAGTATTCTTTTAAGAAATGCAACCGGGAGGATTCTTGCTACAGTCCAGTGAAACAGCCATTCAGCAAGCAAGATTCATCGAGACCTGTGATGCCATTAGTAACCACCAAAGCACTGCAAATGGTGCAGTTGAGGTCTGTGAAAAAATCAACAGAAGGTGAACCATCAACTGAATCTGCTTCTGAAACCACCTCTCAGGAAAAGGGTACTGCAAATTCATTGTCACAGTCTTTGCTAAAGCCATCCCTCTCACTGAAACTCAGTACCAGCTTAGGCGATGAGGAAATGAAAACTCAAGGCACTTCATTTAAAAATGCAGTTCAAACACTGTCTCGGGGTTCTCCTCTCATTCTCTCTGATAACACACCTGTCCTTGACAGTGATCAAAAGCCTGTGAGTGCAGTAGGTCTAAAGAAATCTCCTGAAGCTGATACTCTAGGGTCAGCCACTGATGACACACCTGAGTCCTCAGTGCAGAGTGAAGATCTCCCTTGTGGTATGTCACTTCAGGGTTCACCAGCGTCTCCTGACAAGACTCAGGTTGTATTGCCAAGCAAGAAACCACCTCCTATTTCAAAGAAACCCAAACTGTTCCTTCTGGTACCACCTCCACAGTTAGACCTTACAGTGGAGAAAGCAGCTGAAGTGACTGATACTGCCAGAAGCCCGACTAAGAGAGACGCTGTGCTTGCACACTCTGAGGAGGCGAGAAATCGTCTTACAGATGGACTCGGTCCTAGCGAGATGGACTCTGGCAGCCTGGTTCCTGAGGGAGGAGCTGCTGGATTCACCTTCTCTGAGACAGTGGGAGCGAATGCCTTTGTGGTACAGCCTGCTGCATCACCAGTTCAAGAGGAACCCAGGCAGGAGGAGCAGTCTGCTTTTGATGAAGGAAGCAGTTCAGGCAGCAGCCAAGACAGTGGCAGTAACACTGACGGGCATCTATCTCAAGAGAACGAAAGTGGTAAGTTTCTTTTCTCTGACTAGTGCAGATGCAGCAGTAGCTATTTTGAAGAAGATGGGGAGTGAGAATAGCCATCCTAGCACTGAGGTGGCATGCTTTAGAGGGCAGAACCTCTTGTGATTGTTACAACTAAAAAAAAGAAAGTTGCAGGGGGGATATGGTTAATACTTTATGACATTTCATACAATTCCTTTCTGACTTCTCATTGTTGCAGACACGGATAGAAAATGATGCTTTATTTAACCGTGCTAGTATTAAAGCATGCTATGAAAACAGTTGATTTGTTAATATTGGTTTTCCATTTTAGTGGAAACCTGACAAATTTTCTTTCGTTACTGTTCTCCGCCTGCTATGTGTGAGCAAGCACAGGCATTTATTTTATGCACTGCAGTTCCCTAAGCAAGCGTTGATCTGAAATAACAGTAATGACAGTGCTGCACTCAATCCATCGCATGCTTCTCCTTGGAGGCAGCAAGGGCTGGTTTCAGGACTGTGTGCGTGTGCAGTTCGCACGACAGGCTGACTGGGTTGTTCGTTCTCTTTGCATAGTGGAGGTGTTTGAATCAGACGCAGCCAGCAGTTCATTCCTGCCAAGCAGTACTTATGGGGAAGAGACGGACGGAGTGGCGACACCGGCAAGACCAAGGACTACCGAGGATCTTTTTGCAGCCATTCACAGGTACTGCAGAAACTGCCCCTCCTGTACTGTCAGGTCCGGTAGGTCTCTAGGAAATAAATTTAAGATTGTTTTATAAAATACCCAATTACAACAGTCACGGCTTTTACAGAAAGCACATATTGATCAACTTTCTATTAAGGCTATATGTGAAAAAGATCAGGAAAAGAACTTGCATTTTATTGTTTTAGAAATGTATTTAATCCATTCTGAACTAAAACCAGCTAGATTAAATGGATGTCAATTATATTATAAATACCTTGTCCTTTAAAATATCAAGTTACATCTAGTATTTATTGTACTGTTCTCAATCTGCCATATTAACTCTACTGTTGCTTTTTCTGTGTATCTTTTTGTTTTCATTCTCGTTCTTCTCCATCTCTTTTTACTCTCTTCGCTGCTTATATGGTGCAGTTTGGGACAGAGGCTCAACGCTAATGCTTCATGGCAAGCGTGGCTGAAACTGGCAAGTAACACAACATGTCAGTCATATGGCAAAACATATGGCAAACGCTGGATTATAGTTTGCCATAATCCAGCCTGAGGTCGGGTGTTTTGTGTCAAACTGGTTCATGAATTAAATGTGCAATGCTGGCTCTATTATTAATGACATTATTCATTTCCCTTGAAAATAAAATCATCCCGAATGGCAGCTAGGTTTATGTGCTGTTCACGTTAGGTGCTCAAACAGAAGAAAGCCCGGGAAAGCCCCAGGACAGGAATGCCCAAAGGCGGAGCAGGGAGCGCGGGCTCCCCTCGAGCAGCGCTCCCGGGCCGCGGCCGGAGCCGCCCCGGGCCGGGCCGGGCGTGGCGCCAGCGCCGCCGCGTGGCTGCGCCGCGCACTGCAAACCGCAGAGGGGCCGCCTCCCTGCCACGGAGTGGGGCATTATCCAGGTGTTCCGTCAGTTTGCACATCTGTGCATCGGGAATGAGGGACGGGAAGAGAGCGGCTGGGAGGCTGCAGCGTTTTGGATGCAAATGCTAATTTTTTTTTTGTTTCCATTTTTGAAACAAGTCCTTTCCAGATATTACAAAAATTACATATATATGAGACTGACTTTTTATAGTTTACTGTTACCCCTTAGGACTTGGCCCATATGAGCCGTTCTGAAAATGGTCTGTTGCATTCATGTTGCATTGTGCTCTCTAGAACTGTGTCAAATCTGGCTTTAGAATGAGATATTCTGGCCAGTAGCCATTCTCCTTTATGTATGCAGATAGAGAATGGATTTCTCTGTATATGCACATACCTGTAATTCGTGAGTTTGTGGGGAAATGGACAGTGGAAATGGATGTGACATATGTAGAACTGCTTGACAAATTGTTTATTAAGACCTTGCTTTTGCTGGCTTTGGACTTGAGCCACTTTCTTCCTTGGTTGCTAATTAATAAAAAAGGTTTTGGTTTTCCCCCACTGTTCCTAAGAGTTATTACTTCAGTAGTTGGCACTCTTGAATATATTCTTTGGAGCAAGACAAGAAATTTAGTGGTATGTGCATTAAGGACAGTCCGAAGTTTTAAGTCATAGTTTTGTTTGAACATGTATCCTATCTGTGTCTGAAAAGCCACCAAAACCAAATTTGGTTCTTAAATGCAAGTTTCTTCCATAATTTATACATACTGAGAAAAGCTGGCTAGGTACTGAAAGCAAACTGACTGCTCTCCCTGGCATTCTCAGTCTTTCCAGATCACGCCAAGCTAGGATAACAAAGTCTTTCCCTGCAGATCTTTGCAGCTCAACTGGTTTTTTCAGTTCAATTTCGAGTTTGGTAACAGTACAACCCCAGCATTGCCGTGTTTAAAGGCATCCAAAACCCTAATGAAGGAAAATTTTTCCCTGTAACAAATGCACACACGTACATTTGTTCACATACAAACTCGCAGAGCATCCAAGCACCAAATCATCTGCTGCCTACAGCACTAATGCACAGTTAAATCTAGACGAGGTTCCTACATTGGCTGCTCCTGAAGTCATCATTATATCCCTTTGCTGCTTTCTGGTGTCCATTCATCTTTAGGCTGAATGGACATTGGTATTACATTCATACTCCAGAAAGACAGGTGGAGGCAGCAGCAGCTGCTGAAAATAACAGCTGGTACAGCTGCCTGTGGGGGTATCACAAGTGAGCTATGCATAAACTTCAGCACTTAGGAGAGACAGGATCACTCCAAAGTTGTGACACAGCCTATAGCAATGTCTGTTGTTGCCACCTACTCAGCCGATGGATCCTGCTTCTTTGTTTTCAGGGGTTTCTTAATTATTAATAGGCTGCAATGCATGAACACATTTGAGCTTGCCTTGGCAAAATCTCAAGTCTTTTAAGAGAGTAAAGCTAAAGATCACATTAAGTAGAAATCTGTTTTACAAGGGGAATGGTCTGGAGTGAACACATGCTTGATAAAAATTAATATGGAATTTTATAGCATGATAATTTTATATCTCTGAGAAGTCTATTGACTTATTTTAAACTTGTGCCAAAATACCATATTTAAAATTAGACTTTATGCAATCTTTTTAAATTAATTCTTGCTCTGTCAGCAAAGAAACGAAACAGCGGTGCTACAGATACCAGGCATGTACATTTTTGTAAGATTTCTAGTAATGTGAAAACCAGGCAGTAAAAGTCCAGTTTCCACATATTCCCAGTTCCATGGTTATCTCTTAATTTTTTTTTGTGTGGTCCCTGCACTTCACATTTAAATAAACACTCCACTCTTTCATTTGGAAAGATAACTTTCTTGTCAGGAAGTTGGTCTCTCCTTCATTTAGTCAAAACGTGCAATGACAGAGCACCAACATAACTGTGAGTTTTGTCTGTGCATTTTGAGAGGAGCTGGAAAAGTTTTTTCTCTATTTATTTAATATTTGGATTAGGGAGGGGCTGCTTTTAATCATTTAATCCAGAATTGTTCATGTGGCTCCCTTTTCTCCATCTTCAGCAGCAGTGCATTGCTGTGCCTTTTTTCTGAAGAAAAGTGCATTGAACTACACCTCTAATTCTCCACAGAGTGTGAAGTGAAATAGTAAAGTGAAACAAAACAACCTATATACTCTAGATGACGTATTTTGAATCAATTCCCCAAATTAACAGCATGGAGTATAAATCTTTTTAGCACATTAGTCTGAGTAGTTGAATACTGACTCCAGAAAACCCGATTCACTAAATTTGCTGAAGTGTTTTGAACAGTATTGCCAGTTTTAGTAGTTTCATTGTTCCAGATCTGCAGAAAAAGAGTAATAAACTTGTCTTATACTTCCAATACCTGCATTAGTGCCTGTACAGTTCTGGTGGTGTTCTTACTCATGCCTTAGATTTAGATAATTTCTCCCTTTTCCCTGTCTCTGCTTTAGCTTGATTCATTGTCATCCCTCTAAACTGAGTTTAATTAGAGGAGGTAAAAAGTTTCATTTTTGTGTCATCCTCTTTTTTTTTGTGTTTGTTTCAAACTCAGATCCAAAAGGAAAGTCCTTGGCCGTAAAGACTCTGAAGACGAGCGGACGCGCAACCATTCTCCGTCACCCCCCATAACTCCCACTGGTGCTTCCCCAAATTTAGCTACCCTCAAACAAGCCGGATCTATTCAGAGGAGCGTTCGCAAGAGCAGCACCAGCAATGACAACTTCAAAGCCCTGCTGCTGAAGAAAGGGAGCCGCTGTGACACCAGTTCCCGTATGTCCGCAGCAGAGATGTTGAAGAACACGGACCCGCGGTTCCACCGGACAAAGACGGACGCCTCCCCTGACCTTCCCGACAGTCCTGCCAACTGCTCACCCAGCAAGAGCAAACGGGCCCAGGAAGAGTGGGCCAAGAGTGAGGGCCTGATGCCAAGGAGCATGTCGTTCTCTGGCACGAGGTACGGCCGGTCACGGACACCCCCGTCTGCTGCCAGCAGCAAGTACAACGTCCGCAACCGCATCCAGAGCAGCCCCATGACTGTCATTAGTGAAGGAGATGGGGAAGTGGTGGAACAGTCCGAGGGCAGGGTCCGGAGGACTTTGGAACAGCAGCAAGAGGGGCAGCTTGATATGTTTAACAGTGATGAAATGGACATGAATGACTTTCCGTATGCTGAGGAGGCAGGCTGCAAGGAGACCTTGGATCCAGCCCATGTAGACTTAATGACTCAACCAGGTGCTTCAAGGAAGTATCTAAACTCTTCAGCTGAAGAAAGCTAAAAGGCAGTGTGACAAAAGGCTTTGGATATTAGTCTAGAAAATCACAGGGACTAGATTCCAGAAGAAAGCCCAGACCAGGACAAGGTTACTTTGCTGAGCATTTATTCCATGAACTGCATGTGTATGTTTAAATGCTAAAGCGACGATGGTTCTGCATGGTTGGGTTGGGGTGGGGAGCACTTGCTTTGAATGAGTGGTCTGTGGCTTGAAGAAAGTTGACAGTTGAATTTTTTGTGTAAAGCCTTAGAAGTCCTCTTGTGGGGTGGGGTGGGAAAGTTTTCTCAGAGTCTGTAGGAGTGTGAAGTTTTTCTTTTTTTTAAGACTGCAATTGTGCAAGCAAAATTTAGGAATAAGCCTGAAATGGGAAGGCTCCTGTGGTACAAGCTGGACATTTGGTTCAAAAGCATTGTAGTGATGCAGCATAGTGCTTTCGTTAAGCAGAGGGAGGCACAATGAGGCACATTCACCTCTGAGAGAAGGTAGCAGGGTTGGTGCTGGGGTTCCATGGCTCCTTAGTGGGGTACGGCCCAGCGTTCGATGGAGCGTGTCCTGGTCGAGCAGTGAGCTCACCAGGTTATGGATTGGTCCAGGGTACTGTACTTTTAATTCTTTTTCCTGATGGAAAATGAACTGTGTAGTTAAGGTGGAAAAGGGAGCTGATTTTGTAACACACTACTAGCTGCTGTGCAGCCACTTGGTGAAACCCGCATTTCCAGGTGAATTGCTTCCTTGACTGGAGTATTCCCTTAGAGAACTAGAACAGCTGGATGTGTGCAGAGGGTGCAAGCATCCATCCAACATCAGGAAAGTGGGAGGTGAATGAAGCAGTGTACTGCCAGAATGTGGAAGGGTTACTGTCATGGTTTAGGAACGGTATTCCCCAATTTAGCGCTCCCACCGACACGCTCCAAACCGCTCACTCACTCCCCTCTCCTCTTACCTCTGCCAGTGGCTGGAGAGGAGAATTGGAGGCACAAAAGGTGAAGGTTGGGGGCTGATAAAAGAAAAATCTTCTGAAAACGACAATGAAGTAAGAAAATGGACAGTAACAGCAGCAATACGTAGAGTGAGCACAAAAGAGGTGAATGGCTCACAGGTGACTGCTCACCACGCAGAGCCTGGTAATGTGTGACCTGCTGCCCCACTTCCTTGTCCCCAGCAGTGTTGTGAGGTGGTGTAGAATAACCTCCGTGTCCTGGCCACAGCCCCTCCTGGCTACTGCAAAAAATGAACCCTGTCCTGGCCGGAACCAGGACAGTTGTGTTTCTGAATCAGAAAGAGAAATTTAACTTGCACTACAAAGCTGTAGGTGGAGCCCATCTTTCAAAACTGAAACTTGGGAGTTGTGTTTTGCCAGAAATCTCTTTGATTTGTCAAGATGGGGAGACTATTAGTTTTCATCACTTGAAATACAGATACTTGCTAACTTTTGGTTACCAAAGAATAAGTTACAGTTACTTTCCTTTTTGATTTGCCTGCAGTATTGCTCTTCTTTTTTAACCTTAATAATTTAGTGAGGTTCATTTTTATTGTATATTTTACAGATAATAAGAACATTTAACGGTTTTCCAATTGTAAAGAAGACCATTAATTAAAAGTGAAATATTGGCTGGAGTTTTTGGTTCTTGGTAGGAATGAAGCTTTTAATTTTTAATAAGAATTTTGCATCATTTGATGGCATGCGCAGTTTTTGTATTGTTTGTAAATATTGAAAGTTGTTAAAATATCTTTTGATCTCCTTACTGTAGAATTTTTACATTTTTAGATTGCTTTTAAGAAGAAAAAGCACTCTTTGTAGATTATTTATTTTAGAGAAATATGCTTGTAATCTCTTTCTTCAATCCTTTACTTGTTAGTTATGTAAATTTCAGGGGCCTTCATTTAACTCTTCCCTTCACACAAAGGGAATAGTGCTGAAAATGCTGTGACTTTGCTTCAATAAAGAAAAAGCCTGCCAGTTGCCATATTGTCTTTTGAGTTGATTAAAATCTCCTTCAAAAGATGTGTCCAACAGCATATGGCAACCCAAAGAATGCCATAATCCATGCATCCAGCTACTAATCTCCTGTTCTCATTGCAAAATTTACTAATTCACTTTAGAGACAGCTAAAGTGTACTCACACATCCATCCCATTTCGGTATCTCAAGTCTGAGACTAAAAAAATTTAAATAATCCTGAGATATTTCCAGTGTTGTGTGAGTGTTTGTATACTACTTCTCTCCTACTTGCAACCTGTTGCAGAACACTAAAATTCTTGGAGAACCAGATTATAAGCAGAGTGAGTGAGAAGTGAAATGGCCAAGTCGAATCCAGCTGCACTCAGTGGAACAAGGGTGGGATTAACTTGTGCACAGCAAACTTTCTACTGTTTTTATGTGCTAACTATATTGAAAGAACCATTGGACTTTTTAAATGAAAATAAAACCTAATTGGATAAAGTAGATTGTTTCAGATATTATTAACACTGATCTGAAGTACATTCTGTTATGAAGAGATAGCAGTGGCAGAATGTTGCTTTCGTCTGTCTCCCACAGCTGATCACCTGAAACATGAAAGGACCAAGTCCTTTTCACCACAGGTACTGTCCCTTTGAAAGCCATGCTAAGTGCTAGCCAGTCCTCATGCCACCATCCTGACAGGATAATGTGTAATAAATAATACTCAGGCTTTGTTTTGTTGTTTACAGATGGGAAAATCATCTAAGTGAATAATGGATGCCCTGGGCAAAACTGTAGCTCAGGTGCCTGCAGCTTCTGCAGCCATTTGGAGCCTTTTGCATCAAGTGCCTGTAGCAGGGAGCATAGCCAGCTTCTTCCCTGGTGATGGCCAGCTGATGCTGTGCCAGTTATTTTTGTGAGCTGTGTGGGGAACTCTGGAAAAGCCCGGCTTAAATGCACACCATCTTGTCAGTGCAGGTAGATGAGATTAAACTTGAATATAGGACAGGCTGAATTTCCTCTCTGGCCACAGGTAGCCTTGATGCTCCTCTAAAACCCACATCTGGTGACCTTGGGCTGAAGCTCTGGCTTTGGCTAATGTGCAGAAGGGAGTGTTTATGCTGCCCTGCTGATGTTGCTACATGACTACATTTTACACAGTACAAAGTGTAGTGAAATACCTTAAATGTGCTGAAATATGTTTAATGGTGCTTATACCATTTATTTAGGTAGCTGATGTGACTTTCTTGCAGAGGTTTCACCGTGTCATCTCCCCACAGGCAGAACTGGTTAATTATTTTGTCACACAACTTCAGAGTTACTTTCTTAGACAATAAGGTTCGTCCATAGGGAGGTTTTGCAGTTGAGGTTTTATTGGTCTACAACTGCAGATTAAATTTAGCAAACCTCTGCTAAAGATATCCAGAGCAGAAGGAGGAGGACACATATGCAAACTTGCCTGTGCTGAAGGAAAAAAGCAGTCTTGGCATCCTGATGCTTAATGCATCATACTGTCACAGGGCTTGTTTGGAGTTTACAGCTGGTCTACAGTTTGCCTCTAGAACAAGAGTCTTTATTGAAGCTAGATGTGAAAATAATTTCTGGTTTCCGTTTTACTTGGAATGGTTTTCAGCTTCAGTCTTTTTCTAAATTCTGCCCTATATTAACTCATTTTGTGTTTTGTTCCTTTATGTTCTGCTGTCAGATGTAGGCAGCCCCAATAACCTTGTAAATAAGAGCCCTCCAGTTACTCTGTTAATACACTCACAAGGCTCTGGGGCATTTACAAGCTTTCACTACTGTTTGTATACTGGAAAGGAGAACTCACTACCTTAATTGAAATGATGGAGGTTATGCAAGGAGCAATAGCTTGGTGAGAGGAGGTTTGGAAGGCTACTGGATATCAGTTAAAAGAATTGGGAAAGAAGTGGACTTGATGAAGACAGGATTTTGAGAAACCACAACTGGGATGCTGGTTCCTACATGAGGCTCAGCCTGAAAAAAGGCACTGGCAGAAAAGGTGAAGCAAGGAGATTACTGAGAAGTACAGTGAATGCACAGATTAAGGTATGGGGTGGCCAGGCTAGTGCAGATTCTAGATGATAAGTTTCAGCAAGTACAGAAGAGAGACAATGGCAAAGGAACAATGGAGTAGCCACAGCAAGGAGGAAGAAAAATTTTAGCCTGTGTGTTTTGTTCTAATTCAAAGTGTGTAGAAGGCTGAAGTCACTCAAACATGGGGACAAAAAAACAAACCAAAACCCCTGACAATTTAGAAGTGGAAAATGAGCAATATTGGGTGAGCTTAGAGAAGCAGTAATAGGCTGAAGTGAGGACTGCTCTAAGAGACCTCAGGCAACACTGGGTAGGTGGCTGGAGCACAACTCTTGGCAGGGTTCTACAGAACCCCACTGTGCCTGAAGTCTGGAAGGAAAAAAGGGGATCGGGAAGATCAAAGCTCAGACTGATCTTGTCTGATTTCTACCAACAACTCTGCATCCAGGGGTTCCAGTGGACTGGGTCCAGGTTTGCTAAACCTTCAGTCATTTCTTGAAGCAAAGAGAGGCCGCTCATGCATGCAGCACAGGGATGAATGTGTTAATACTACGGCAAGCAAATAGATGTTGTTAGGTGGTGTTTGGGTGCCACAAAGTTGTGGAAAAGTCATTTATAGCTGCAGTCACTGTTTCAAACAGGACCATTGCCACAGTGTATATTTGAGTGATTCAAAATGATGCATTGTTTGCTTTTATAGGAGAGAATTAAAAGGATTGGCTTCAACAGTAAAACAGTGTTACATAACTTACAGTGGCAATGAGGAATAATTTTATCTGTTTTATTTAAAATAACTTCAGTACTCACAAAAGGGAACACAATAGCTTTGTAATGCCCTTGGTAGCTTTCAGTTCCCACCTTATACTTAATTTTCTGAATAACTTGCAGAAGTGATTTCTTGCATGGTTAAGACTAGAAAAGTCTTCTGGGAAGATTGATAACTTTCTTGGTTCTAAAGGGCTGTTATCAACTTAAATCAGAGTCCAGCATTAAAGTCTTGCAACAGTGCTGGATTGTGACTGTGGCTATACTGGTGTGAATTAATAAAACCTCAACAGAGGAAAATATAGAAATGTTTGATAAAGATGTGCTGTGTCATATATTATTCTGAAAAACTGGGTAAAAGCCTTGATAGTGCTTCCCTAGCAGAATGTTGGGTACATTTTATGTTGCAAATTCAGCTCTTTGCAATTGGGTTCTTTCACATAATGTGCAGCCAACATTTTAAGTGCCAATCAATGCTTCTCCCAACAATGCTAATGGAAAATGTAATTGATTTTTTGGTTGGAAATTATCTGTTAATAGTGAATCCAAATGTATAAGCGTGTGGGGAGGTATATAGAGAAGAAAGTCCAATCCCAATATACCTGAGTTGCTTCTGTCTATAGTACACAGGTCTATTTGTGCACCAACCTTCAGTATAAAACCAGATTTGGTATCTACTGTAGGGAAAAAAAAAAGAAAATCCATCAGGACACATAAGGTAGCAGAAGTTTCTTCATTTTCACTACCTCTGGAAAAAAAAAAATTAAGATTTGTGTTTAGATGGTAAAAACTAATTTGTGAGGGAAAAATACGTAAATCATAAAAACAAAACAAAAACCTCCAAAAAACCAAAAAAATTCCAAAACACCACAAGTTTAAATCCTGCAACAAGAAATACAAGAAGCTAAATGAACTGACTGGTGTCTGAAGAGGAATGTTGTTTATGTGCATCTTGGTAGTATACTAATATCTTTAAAAGTCAAATATCTGTTCAGTTTACTTTTTCCAGAAGAAATTACAGGCTGTTTCTAACAGTCTTTTCACACTGGGTTGCAGAAAATGGACACAGAAATTCCTGCCTTTGGGAGTTAAATTTGGGGAAAACCCCTGGTTTCTAGGTCAGTTTAAAACAGGTGAAAGAGCAATGCAATGACACAAGAATTCAGTACCCAGTGCAGCATCACCAGTTGAGAAGCTGCCTTAGTAAAAGGTAGTCCCATCCTTTTTGCCTTAATCAGGGTGTTGTAGTGTGCTACCTGGAAATCGTGATTTTACAAATTGCTGTGCCAACTGGGAGCTGCAGTGTAATTCAGAGGACTTAAAAAGCAAAGCCCAGGTTTATGTAGTCAGTAAAGCAGTCACAGACTAGGGAATGATACTGATTTTAATGTATTTACCTTTTTTAGGCTCCTGATACAAAACAGAGGTATGCTTCAGAAAGGAGATCCTAAGGGAAATGGGTGCACAGGGAGCATGTGGCTGTGAGCAGAGATCATGCTGTTGCACAGAAGTCCAAGTTTGGGTCTAAGGTAGCTTAAATCCATTTGTGATCCATGGATAGACAGTATCAAAGCACTGGCGATCCCGAATAAGGTTGGCTTATTCCCATGCACAGAGCACTTGGATCTTTTAGGGCAAAGATCAAACAAACTTAAATTCCACAGAAAGGTCCCTTGTGATTTAATACACAGGGAAAAAACGTGTACCTCAAGGTCATATTCAAGAGACAGCCCTTTATTTATTCCAACACGGAACATTAAGCCTGGTTTCTCCATTTACTGGTGCATTTTCTTGCAAAATTTGTCAGAATTTAAGATTGTGGCATGTGAAAACATGGAAAGTAGTTGATAGGTTACTTCTGAGTTTAAAAAAACAGAAGCAGTGCTCTCTTTTAGACTGTTAGGCACAACCCAAGGCAAATGAACTGTGTAACATAAAAGCTTTTTTTGAAGTGTAGCTTTGAAGTCCAGGATTGACTGCAACAAATCAGTCATCAAATTCATGGGATGAGTTTCTTGCATGATGTGACAACCTCATGTTGGATTTGGGGAACACAGAATCTAAAAAATTACTTTCTGTGCCACAAACTTGCTCTCTCAAATGATCACCAGCATCTGGGAAATTGTGACCTCTTTGAACTGAAAGTCCATGTTAGAAATTATCTAAAATACTTGCTGAGAAAAGAGGGAAGAAAGTGTCTTGACAATAAACTGAAATGCCTTTCTCAAATGTCATTCTGGTTGTTACTCTTGTTTGTTGGACTTCCCCTTCTTTGACTAAACCAGATCTCATGTCATCTATTAATTCCTGTAGAGTGCCTTAGCAGTACTCTCTCAACAGGTGTTTCCTCATCCTGCTTGAAACATCTTGCTAGTATCAAGAGTCTTTCTTTGTGATACCGGTATGTCTTTTGGAAGGCCTGCCAAGAATAATAAATATGAAGGGAATCTGAGCTTGATTGTCCTTTATGCCCTAGTCTGTAGATTATGGACTTCCCAAAGTTCATCTGTCTGGGAAAATGCCATCAGGAGCAGCAACTCCTGCCTCTGTGCCAGTCCTGCATACCTGACAGCACAGGGGCCCCCAGCCTTGGTGGCTCTTCAGCTGGTACAGACTTTTTGCTGAACTCTGGATCCACAGAAGAGTTTCCTACTCTCACCTTTTCTAACGTGACCTGCCAAACCTTTGACGTGCCTCTTGGCATGCCTGCCTCCCTTAATACCAGCCCTAGACGCCACCTCCTCATCCTGCTCCAGCGGAGCTCCAGAGACTGACGCTGACCTCCGAGCTCTCGCTCAGTGTCCCATTTCACACCCAGCTCCCGCCAACAAGCAGCTCAGCGCTGTGTCCTCAGCCCCTGCAGCTCCTCCTCGCAGCCGTGAAAGGCCTGCGGGCCGCTATGGCACCACTGCAGCAGTAGCAGCAGCCGTGAAAGGCCTGCGGGCCACTACGGCACCACTGCAGCAGCAGCAGCCATGAAAGGCCTGCGGGCCGCTACGGCACCACTGCAGCAGCAGCAGCAGCAGCCGTGAAAGGCCTGCGGGCCGCTATGGCACCACTGCAGCAGTAGCAGCAGCCGTGAAAGGCCTGCGGGCCGCTACGGCACCACTGCAGCAGCAGCAGCAGCAGCCGTGAAAGGCCTGCGGGCCGCTACGGCACCACTGCAGCAGCAGCAGCCGTGAAAGGCCTGCGGGCAGCTACGGCACCACTGCAGCAGCAGCAGCAGCAGCAGCAGCAGCAGCAGCCGTGAAAGGCCTGCGGGCCGCTACGGCACCACTGCAGCAGCAGCAGCCGCCGTGCAGGCGGCCTCTCGCGGTGAGGGAGGTGTCTCTGCCCTCAGCACCCAACACCGAGCTGTGCTGTGTGCCCACGCTGCAAGACTCCTGCCCACAGGCCGTTTTTACTGGGCTCTCCTCACCTGCAAACGTTTGGGCTTCCTAAATGCCTGTGAAGAGAGGTGGCCCTTAGGACAGAAGAGAGCGAATATTAAACAGCTTTTCCGTGAACAGACTGGCCAGGTAACTTGGTAAGATAACTGGCTGCACATCTTGATTTGCACTTCTTAAGAGCCTGACGTCCCGAGAGACTCTACCTCAAAAGTAGAATTCCATCAAATAAGGCCTAATTGGGAACACTGGATATTCAATGTAGCCTTCAATTCTGCTTTTTAGCAGCCTGTAACTCTGAGAAGATACTGGAATGTGGAATTCGGTTTGTTTCCTTCACGTTTGCAAACTGTTCAAGTTTTTCCCTCCCCTCCCTAGCTCCTGCTGGCACAATGTTTTTATTGTGATATGAACAACCAACGTGGGATAATAATAGCAGAAGACTGGTGAGGAGGATTATAAACACGCTGAAGTGACTTGCAGCTGGGGTGTAGAAAAACACATACATCATACTAATTGTTGTTTAGCCTTGTGTGTTTGACAAGTAGAACATCTGTGTTTAGATAACATAAGCCTGTGAGAGACTTAGAGGCACCCTATCGCACATGCTTGAGATTCCTGCTCTGCTTCAGGAAAGATCAAAGCACAGTGGTAAAATACCTGTGTGAATCCCTGATAAGCAGGCAAGGACAGCAGGTTTGGTGATCCTCTGGACCAGGCTCTGTCTTGCCTGTGTCCCACCTGTGTGCCTCTGCCTGGGTGCTGCTTTGGGGATCCCCTGGTCGGTGAGGTAAGGGAAATAAATGTCATCTTTGTGCTTCTGTGGTTGTTCCTGTGTCCTGCCTGTGCTGACTCACACAACCAAGCAGGGAAAATATGTGATTATAGAAAGTAATACATAATCTGATGAGACACAATCTACGTAAATTGTGGCCTTGGTCAGATCAGAAAAAAAAAAAAAAAAGAAATGTGAAGCTTTTGTGTGAGAATTACCCCAGTGAATGCCTATTGTAGGAGGGTAATGACTATTGCTGTACTACAGGCTAATTCAGACCAGGTTTTGTCTCTAGGCAGCACATGATTTAGTTGATGAAAATGAAAAATTAGTTCCCTAATGCAGGAAAGTAGGTACTTTATCCAAGTTTATTATTCTGGAGATTACATTTGAATTATAGGGACACAAACCATTTGACAGCACCACACAATCCACACCTGGCAGACCCAGACGTTTCTCCTCTTTCTTCAGCAAAGGTATCCAATTCCAAGGGATTAATTCCATTATTCTGGTGTTTGAGTGGCATTAAGAGAAGACTGCAAAGGTGGATGCAGATTGGATGTGCACCAGGCTCACTGGGGCACCATCAATATTGTCATTCCTTCAGAAGATCAGGTGAGTACAAACAGCTCAATGGCACATAGGAACAGGCAGATCAGCTAAAGAGCATGGAGTTCAAGAAAGCATCTGCCTCGGTATCTTGTTCAAGGTCTGCATTTGCTCCTTTATTTCTGCAAGTAAATCTGATATAACTTCATTGTTCTGCTGTAGTTCTGAAGGCAACAAAGCACAAACACCAGCTTTTCTGTACCTTTTCGACTTGTTGGATTCTCTGCTGCATCACAGAGGGCCCATTACAATAACATTTTTACCGTATTTATGGAGCCTTTCTTCTACCTGGGTTTTCTCAGTGTCTTACAAGAGATGAATAATAGTTCTTCCCATAGTGAGGTCACTGTTGTGGTCATTTTCACTGATATTTGAATTTCCATGAAACTGAAAGGAACTTTGTGATTACATACAGATTTCACACAGATTTCACAGAGAGGCCATAACAGGGTGGAAAAGCCCGTAGGAGAACAGGCTCATTTCCCGTGCAGCACAATCACATCACAGTAGACTGTTGTTCTGAGGAAACCTTGCTACCCAGCACACACCCGTTTTCCTCAGCTACACAGTAAGACTCCTTGTGAGCCGAGGAAGTCCATCTGAAGGATCACTGCTGATCCTGAGCACTGTTTTGTAGCAAGCCTGTTAGGAATAGGGGCAGCTCTCTGTGCGCCATGCGCTTTGCAGACCTGACAAAACAAATGTTCCTACCCCTAAAAGGTCTTTATTCACCTCTGTTGTTTTGTCCTCACTGAGGACTGGAAAGCATTAGGTTTACTCACAGATGGGCACAAGAAAAGACCACAGCTCCTTGTGGGATTGGGAAGACTAGGCCAGGTTCCAGCAGCCAAGTCAAAGCCTGGAGCAGCACTAGCACCTAATTGAAACGAGCCAGACTAACCAAGAAAGTTAAATTTTGCTTGCATAATGATTGCTTAAGGTTTCCTTTAAGTCCTGAGAACCCCTTGACTGCTCTGCAGAAAACCAGGCACAGGTGAAATCTGATTACAAATTAAAGTTAGTTTGGGAGGGAGCTTAGAAAAGCAGGATGAAAGAGGTGGTTGCAGATGTCTGTATTGCTGCATCTTGTTTTCTCTTGGCTTATCAACACTGTTTGCTACAGGTACTTTTAAATACTTTTAAATTTGTTGAGTTACAAGAATTATTGATGTTTTACTGACTGTGACCTAGAACAGAAGTAATTAATTCCCTCTGTTGGAAGTATCCTTGCCTTCATAATACTATATCAGGAAAAATTTGTTGTTCAGGGAGCTACATCAAAGCTGAAGAAAGCCTGTGTACTGAATAGAAAACAGCTATTTAAATCCTCTCAGAATGATTGTAATCAGGAATGTAGGTCAAATGTTCAAGTTGTCTTTAACAGTATAGAAATTATCCTATTTTTTATTCTTTGATACGAATTTCATTTAATCTGAAATTATAACTTTCCAAGTGGTGTGAGCAGTGGAGCCAGAGGATGCAAAACTTCCATGCCTCATTAAGAGGAAGAAATTGGAAAGTAGAAGGAGCTGTGTCGAACACTTCTGGTGAACAGGGTGTGACTTCAGAGATTTTGCTTTTCATTCTTGTACTTAAGCTGCCTGCTGCAAGGACTGCTACTACCCATTAGCTTCTGTGCCCTTGATTGAACCAGCAGCGAGATTAAGGGTGCCCTGACTGGCAGATGTATGGAGGTACTGGGTTAAAACTGGGCAGCAGTAGATGTTATGTTTGGCAATTACCTCTCTCTGCAAGGCTCTAAAGCCAGAACTGTGAATCTCCTTCTGGCTTGCTGCAGTTCTGTGTTTAGTGAATTAAGGTAATCTGTGTTGATGGATCCTTGTGGCTGTGCAGCAACCTTCATAATTCAGCAGGTGCTGGGTGACCCTTCCTGGGAAATTGGTGGGATGTCCAAGCTCTTCCCTTGGTGTTGGAACAAGCACTCCTGATCCTCCTATGTATACTTAACTCCCCGTTTGCCTATAAGGGGAAAGGCCTTGTGCCTGCTCAGGCTGTTACCTCGTCAGGGTATCTGCCAGTCACAGACAGCCCTTGGGTGTGCAGGGAGGGGCACAGGAGCAAACCCTCGTGGGGCTTGGAGGCCATCTGTCCCCTCTGTGCAGAGTGCCTAGGGAGGGAACCTGAGACAAAAATGAGTAAGTGCTGATCTACTCTGAGCAGACTATCTGGTATTAAATATTTATAACTGTGCTGATTTGCCACTTAATGGTTTGATGTAGAGCTGTTGAACTGTCAGTGGGTCTCTGGATGAAGCTGCCACTTGGTCCAGCACTACTGTGTTGTACCCCTGGTGCTCCTGGATGGCTTTGGCAGTTCCCTCTCATTTCCAGAAATTTGGAGGATGCAGAAAAACACCTCCTGCCAGCCTCCATCGGAAGCCCTGGTGCCATTCAGGGCAGTTGATCCCGTACCAGCCCAAGGAGCCAGTCCTTTTTTGGCCACTGGCAGCAGCTTTGCTGCTTTGGGCAGGCACGAGCAGAAAGGGACCTTTGCTGTGTAGCTGTCACAAACCGGGAGCGAGGCTGTTGGGAGCTAATGACCAGGGTTGAGTAATTAATATTTTGTCAAAATTTAGAGTTCAAAACAGTGTTAGCTGGAAAAATACCAGTTGGAGTAGTCTGTGTTGTTGGGCACTCCTGTGGTAATTTATGAGAAGTACTAAGTAAAAGCATACAACTTTAAAAAGGGCTGGTACGGCACTGGGTGAACAAGAGAGGTTGGAAACTCTCTAAGGCCCATCAGCAGTGAAATCCAGCCTCCCTCAGAGTAGCTGTTGGATGTGGTGGTGTCCAGTTTCACCAAACAAGCTGAGTCCTGGAAAAATTGGGAATTTAATCTTGTTGTCTGTTAAACATGATGGCAAGCTACCCAATGAGGAGAAGGCCTTGCCAAGCTCCCCTCTTCTGGGAGCTGGGAGTGGTGCCCAGCTTAACTTGGGTCAGGGAAGCAGGTTGTCATTATCATGACAATTTCTTTTCAGCTCTTTAAAAATCAGTATAATCACTCTAAATGCAAGCCATTCTGGAAATATTCTTTGTCTTCTAACAAAAGTAGAAAATGGTATTTATTAGAAGTTAATGCATGTAGTGTAAATATTTCCTGGCACTCAGTCCCAGGAAAACTAAACAGAAAATCTGTTAATAAATAAAACTGGACAAGCCAAAGTCATAAATGCCTCCAACAACTGTGTGGTTAGTTGGTGGTTGGAGTGGGCATTTGAAAGGAGTCCAGATAACTGTGAAAATATATAGGAGGTGATAACTTTTTGAAGTGATGTTAGCTAAAGAGAGAGAGCTGTTCATGTGGAGCCCTCAGATAAGGTATCCAGGCATGCTTCGTGCTTAAAGTTGACCTTGCCTGCCATCCCTACAATATCTATTTACCTTATTTAAAATAGGATATGAATAAGCTGGATAAAGAATAATAGATTAGAAAATAAGCCCTCTGATTTACAGGATAATCTGCAAAACATGAAGAGCAATATCAAACAGTAGTTCTTTCCTTGTGCTCTAGTTTATGTTAGGTCATGTTTTTAGATAAAGAAAGTAGAATTTACTTTGTCTCTGTTTTATAGAGTCTGCCATAATAACTGGCACACAGGTCTAGATGTTACCAGTGAATTAACTTGCTACTTTTGTAATAAAAATGTGCTCTAAGGGTCTAAAACTTGATTATTTTGTTTTGTTTACTGTAGAGATCTTACTGGGCAGGTTGAGACCACTCAGCCTTTCCTTCTTACGGGTGGGAGTGGCAGGACTGGGGCTGCTGGAGAGGTGCTGGAGAGGTGCAGGACCTCATTGTGGAGCGTGGCACCACTGATGCCAATGCCTCAGGTGCCACCAGTCATGCATCAGGGACACCATGCTCCTCTGTAGTGTTGCACCGTGCTTTTTCTCCAGGTGATGATCTCTGTAAGAGAACCACTGTGAAAGTCTCAGAATTGTGCTAGACAGGATTATACTTACGTGGCTTCTTCTGTCTCCAAACTAATGTCCTCTGTTTGCTTTGATCTTCCTGATGCAGCCAAACACTGAAGAGTTGTGCTAATGGATCTGCTTTTTATTTTTTTCCTTTCATTGCATGACAGCAGCATTTTTTAGTTCTTTATGACCACAATGTTTTTCTGCTAGAAACCACTAGAAATCAGTCTTTTATAGAAATATTTAGGTTCTGCATCATAAACAGAAGTGAAAAAGGGGTGAGCGTTAGGTGAAGATAGAGTTTATAAACAAGCTAATTCCCATCAAGTTTTTTTTTTTTTCCTAAAACATAGGTGTACAGTCTTTCTGAAGAACCTGAGGCCATACTAACTTCTGAGAGTGTTGTCAACTGTGAGTTTTCCAAACTGGAAGAAAAAGAGATAGAAAAAGTGCCACAGAACTGAAACACATACTAAGTTTTTCACGGGGCTGTTTAAATAATTTGGCGTGTTGTTGGTACACAAGCAGGGAAATGTGTTTGTAGAAATGTGTTTGAATTTGTCTGGTTTTCCTGTAGTGGAAACTGACTTCATGCAAAGCATTTTATAATCACAAACAGATATTCCAGATTACTAGTAGAACATAACACATGGCACTTAGTTTTGCTCTCTACAGCTGTGGGTCAGTCTGTGGAGGTAGTTTTCCTTTCTGTGTTGTTTTTTATATAGTTGGCAGAAAATTAAAATTAAGCCAAAGGAGAGAGAAGTGAAAAATAGGAAGTCAGGGAGGAGAAAGCAATTTTGTGAGAGGCTTATTTATGGATGGGCATTTCTCTTACCTTTTTTCATCCTGATTTGTGATCTCTTTCACATTTCTTTCCCTGTAGGATGCTTGATGGGGTAGGGCAGGGAGAGCATGGCTTTGCTTCCTGTCCTTTGTGCTTGGAAGGCCACTAAAGGAATTCGGTTCATTAGTATTCAAAGAACTAAAAAAACCCCATCCATTCTGTTCTCTTAGTTGGAACCTGGAAATAACAAGATGCCAAAACACTATAAAATAAAAGATCTATGAAGGTGCTTGACATGACTGGAGAGGATTGCCTGTCCATGCTCTCTTGCTTTGAAGTATTTATTTTTGTCACAGATGAAAATGTTTGAAAAGTTCTAAGGTAAGTATTCAAGAATAAAATAATGCTGACATTGTAGGGACAAATGAATATAGAAGAGGCTGGATAAAATAACATGATATTAATGGCACAACTTGTTTGAAAGGGTGTTTGTAATGAGGTGGGGGTAGGCCTCTTCTCCCAGGTAAAAAGTGACAAGAAGAGAGGAAAAAATTGCAACAGGGAAGGTTTAAATTGGATATTAAGAAAAAATTCTTCACTAAAAACTTATTAAGCATTGAAACAAGCTGGCCAGGAAAGTGGTGGTGTAACCATCCCTGGAAGCATTCAAAAAATATGTAGATGTGTCATTTACGTGGTTTAGCAGTGAACATGGCAATGCTGGGCTAAAAGTTGTACTTGATGATCTTAGGGGACTTTTTCCAACCTCAGTGATTCTATGAAATTCTGAGTACTACAGTATTGATTGCTGCTTCTTCCTTAAACTTAATTTCTGATAGTGAGCTCTCATAGACATGATATTCCTGTGAATAATCAGGAGTAAAACTACTGATGGAGCCAGGCTCACAGAGAAGTTTGATTCTTTCTTTTCACCCTCAACAAACATGAAAGACATTGGCATTTTTTTACCTTCTTAATGAAAAGCTTGTGAAAGTGAAAATGTACATTTACACTGCTGTCAGCCTGGTCATGTATCCAAGATTTTTTTAATGACGTTTGCTGTCTTCATCGACATCCATGTGTCTGCAGGATTGATTTATAGCTGTGCCCAGCCTTGCTAGCCACACCACTGAGAGTGGCAGATTGTCTTTGTTACAGAGGGCTCCTTCCTTAGGCTCCACACTCACATGCCTTTCCTGTTCTGCAGAACACCCCATTATCCAAGTGATGAATAGAACTCCTTCGTAATGAAAGTCACAACATGACATGATTATTTACTAACAGACTGAAATTAAGAAATTTCACTATTAAAAATTCATAGTCGTTTCACTTATGACAGTTTTTGAGAGAGGAGTGAGTGAATAATTTATTTGCCATAAGCACTCGACTCATCCTTATCTGATGTTTTTGTGCAATGTTTGTTCTTGAAAATTTGTAAAAAAAACCCCTGCACCCAAATAAAATTACTGTCCTCACCAGAATAATACTGCCCACTCACTTTCTCCTACTGATAAAACCTACATTTGTAAAATATATAGTACGAACTCCACTGTCATGAACTATATATTGGAGCATATATAGCTAATGCCAGTGGAATTTGTACTAGCAAAAGTAGTTGTGTGTCTGTATTTGAAGGCTTTGCTGCCATAAGAACTCAAGTAAAATCCTTTAAAGCATAGATTAAGTGAAGGGTTTTATTTTGGGAGAAGTTCTTTCTTTCTTGACCACCGTGATATTATTGAACTACCATAAAGATACACTGTCAGGGTTTGTTTGTTGGTTTGGTTTTTTTCAGTGTCTTCCGCTTCAGCTGGGTTTCTAAATTTCTAGTCAAGATACTTGTTACAGGTGGGGATCTCTGAAGTGAAATGTATGCACTGAAACGCTTATTCTGCCTTTCCTAGACCTCGGGTTACTTCATATGGCCAAGCAATGATGATTCTGTTTTGAAAAGCACATTTGTATCATTGTATCATTGGTACAAACCAATGAGTCAGGAGTTAGCTTTAAGTTCAGCACAGATCAGGCGCCAGGTGCTCAGTCCATGCAGAAGCATGCATCAGTTTTATCCAGGATGTTAGTTTCTGAGATCCCACAGTGGTTGCAAAGAGCTGTGTCATCTTTTCTTCCTTTGGCTAAAATGAGAGAGGCAGGATATTCTGTTAATATGAAAGTACTGTGGCATTATTGGGGGTGCATGCTGAATACTTTCAGTGGCTATCTAGAAGAACTGTTTTGTATAAATTACCTGGGTTGTTTTCCATCAAATGTCTTTGGATCAAGGATCTGCCATGTGTGCAAGATATGTATTCGTCCTGGTCTGCAGAACAATGGACCCATGTCCATGAGGGACTCTGGCAGCTCTCACGGGGTAGACAAGCATAGGGATTGCCCTTTAAGCTTGTCAAGTCCCCTTAATGAAAGGGCCTGTATTGTTCCATAGTTTCCTACTAAATATAAACAAGGAGTAGTGTATACATAATTAATTTCATCACAGTTCCTTAGTATTTTCACAATAGAAAAATTAATTACAGTTACCCTTCACATCAAGGTGAGTTCATAATTTCTACGTGTACTAGCAGATATAAGATTTAAACAAAAAAAAAGAAAAAGAACCTTGTGGCTATAAAGTACAATGCCAATGTTACAGTGATTTCTGGATGCACATGAAATCTCATAATACGAAATTTTCAAAGAAACAGCCATCTGATTTAATACAATTAAGGAAGCAAGGAACAAAACTTATTTTGATGTAACTTTAGGGCATAGGAACAGGAAGGGACACAGAAAAGATGTATAATCCATTCTCTGCTCCAACCAGGAGCCTTCATCATTCTGGACAGACTGCTGTCTGTCAGAGATGGTGCTGCCACTGCTTCACTGCACTTTCAGACTACACTTCACTTTTAGAGATTTCTTTTCTGATTTAATCTTGCTTCAGTTTAAAATCACCAGTACCAGTCTGGATTTATGCAGGCATGAGGGGGTCTCTGTTTTCCTTTGTTTGCAGTTACCTTTTAAGTAATGGAAAACTTCATGTCTCTGCTCAGTCTTTCTGTTTATGGTCCCAATTCCAACAACTTTCTTTTAGATGGGGTGCTCTAAAGCTTCGACTTTCAGATTACTGCAGCTAAAACAATGAAAGGTCTTCCCACTGCAGTTATGGTTGCTCTTATTGCCGGGCACGAGTTCCTTTCAGGTCATGAGCTCTCTGCTTTGATGCACAAGGTGTTTGCACAGAGGACCTGATAGCTGCTCCACAACCACTAGCCCTAACATCAGCAACACAGTGGCTGCTGAGATGTGTGTCACCACAGCCTGGTGGGATCAGAGGCAGCTTCCAGGCAATGGAGATTTAATTTCAGTGTGTTCGAATGAGAAACATTGTCTTTTTTTTTTTGTTTGGTAGGCCTTCTCTTTGGGGTGGAGAGGTGCTGGTTATGTTGAAGCCTACTATGGACAATTAACATACAAGACTAGACAAATCTGTGTTGGAATAAGATAAGGGATACCAATTCCAGATGGAATAAAAAGCAGTTTAAGATTAATTTAAATTATGGCAGTGTTTCTGTTAATATAGATTTGAGCAAGTGTGTGGTTTTGTCTTTAGCCATGCTAATCAGAAGCTATTTGTCTAAAGCAGCATTTGAGAGCTGTCTAATAAAAACTGTGTGAAACACAATCACTCTCTATATTCTTGCAGAGAATAGCAATTCTCAACTAGTTAGAGAAGTATATCAGTCTTGGTCACAAGGAATACCAGCCAAAATTTTTCTCAACTGTAACTAAGGTAACTGGAGAGCAGTTTAGAATCCTGAGCCCAGAGGCTGAGTATCAGGCTCTACCCAAGTTAAGGGGAGACAAGAGATCATGCTGAAGAACAGAGTAACTCATTTCAGAACACAGCAGATATCTTAAGATCTCTTAAGGCAAAATATACTCAACTTGTTATGACAGTTGTCTGAGTTTTCAAGCCTATCCGTACAATTCCGCTGAAGTTAGTGGAATATGCAAACATCAGAGGCACTAGTTGTTTATCTTTGAACCTCAAACCTTTTCACCTTTCCAATTAGGTATGTTGTTTGGAGCTCTTGTGTTTTTCCAGCTTTCCTTAGAAACAACTGCATGTAGCAAATATTAAGAAGTAAAGAAAATGTGAGGAGGCAGTAGAATGTGGTACTTTGAAACACATCAGCAAATACCGGGATCTGTTCCCAGATATGGCCTGAAAAGAAAAATGGTTGATTGACTTTGGAGTTTTCCAAAACATCTGCTGCTTCAGTTTGATGACCCAAATGGAACATTGGAAAAAGAATGATCTCAAATTTGTAGTTCAAGGAAATAACCCTTGTTTCTAAATAAAAAAAGCATACTTTTCCCTTGCTGTAAGACAAAAGTATGAGCGGGAACATCAGTTTTGATATGGACTATTTGGTTACTGTGAGCGTGTCATTGTTGACATAACACGGAATTCAACCACCTTGCAGCTCAAAAGTGGCCTTTCTTCTGCTGTAGAGTGAGGATTTTGTTTCTCCCATTATTGTGTTGTTGTTTTTGTTGGTTTGTTTGAAAGAATGTGCTAAGTTCATAAAACAAGACTGGCTGTTACTGACACCTCCTGACAGTTGCTGAAATCACCACGTGCAAGCCTTTGGGTTTGTAAGTTACACCAAGGCTGCACAAGCTGCTACAACAATTTCTTCCTTGCAGGTGTCAGCTATTCCATGACACTGCATTTGTGTGTGGCTTGCCAACATAACTTTTGAGGCTGTCAGGATCTGTAGTAACCACCTTTTGTAATAAGAACATCTATCAACTTAGTGAAAATGCTATCCTGTAAGAAAGAATTAAAGATAACATACATCATTTTCTGAAAGCATATGCAAACCCTCTGAACCACTGCCATCAACAAAATTGAATTAGCCTCACCCTGCCCCGGTGATGAAGGTGAAGGGATTATAAAGCTATTTTGAAATACAGACCAAGGATTTTTTTGGTGCACTTGATTTTATTAATTTTTCCCCAACTCCTTTACACACTGCACCAAGTAAGTCACAAGGTTTATTATTTCAGATTTGGAAAAGAAGTCAGCTGAGTAGTCTGGAATGTTGGAACCTTGTGGACCTTGGCAAGTAGCTTGCAGCAAGAGAGTGTGCTCTTGCATGGAGTCTTCCTCACCCAGAACAATCAGGTCTTCTCTGGTTGTCCTCATTGTTCAACTGTGATAAAAGATACCCTTTATTCACAGTGCAGATTTGAACTTTTGGGGACAGTTACTGGAAATTTTGTAGAGGTTATATATTTATTTGCTTTCCTGAGAGCTGTTGTGATCATTCCAGAGCACTGCAGAATGATGTGATGTAAACACACACAGACTGAATGACTCAGCTTGTCCAAAATCCATTTAAATATAAATGCATAAAATAGGAAAAAAAACCCCAAACTGGAATATGTATGTGCTAAAAGCCCTTTTTGTGATTGCTGAATCTATAGCATTATTGACATTTCATTGTAGCTGAGGGATTGCAGAGGAAGAGCTTCCCAGCTTTCCTTAAATTTAATCCTTGCATGACGTGTTTGTTAACTAGAATCCCCACGTTACCAGTCTGGATTGGATTCAGTGCTACACCATGTGTACGCTTGTCACAAATGGAAGGTGGAAAATCCTAGCATGAGGTGAAGAGACGCACTTCCTGTTACTTCAAGTTTCTTTCTTCATAAATTCATTGGTTTTGTGCCTCATTTGGAATCTTTTTCACAAATTTTAAAGGCCATAGCAGTTCTACCTTTGTGCTGCGTGCTTCAGCTAAGGTGCTTCTGTAGGAAGTTTATTTGGTGCCGCTGGTCTGCAGCGTGCTCTCTTCGTAAGGAGGCACTGGGTCTGGAGAGAGCTCAGTGTGAGCCTCTTCCATGGAAGTCTTCATGGTGGCCTCCTCATATGATGGAGGCAAACACACGGAGAGGAATGTGGCATCGGGGAGCAGCGTGGAGTAGTGGAAGCTCTGCTCGCTGCTCCAGGGCAGCGCAGAAAGGAAATTGGACACATCGTGCTCAGGCAGGGCCTCGGGAAGGTCGATGCTGAAGATCTGCCCCTGCTGAGGGGGGCGCTGGCAACGGCGGTACAGGAAGAGCAGCAGGAATGCCAGGAAGAGCATCATGGTGGCAGGCAATATGATACACAGAAATGGTTCTATGTCGTCTTTGGTCGAACTTGTCTGTTGTCTGCTCTGTAACCAAAGCAAAGAGGAAGGCTGTTGGATTCCAGGACATCTCTTAATCAGAGAGCAAAACCACATTCCCCATCTCCACCTTATGACATAGCAGCTGCTTTTCCAGATTTCTTTCTCTGCACTAGTATCATTCGAGCAGAATGTTTTGCAGACTCGTAAATTCTATTTACTGGCCAATTAAAGCAAATCACAACCAGAAACAAAAAAACCCCAGAGAAGTTGCAAAGAGTATTGGGTTTTTAGAAAACCCAGTCTCCAATTGGGCAAAAACCCCAACAGCCTGGAAGTATATGCAGTTTTGTATGACATTTTTTTACCTCGGATTATAGCAGGACCAGTCAACTTTGCAGGAGATCGGTTGAGCTCTTAAAATTTGAGAGAACATTGCAGATGAATAAGGCTGGTGATGCATCATCTGATGCTGGTTCTTTGTGTTTGGAAAACTGTTTAAAGAACAAATATTACAACAACTGGCACCTTTCAAACAGGGCCCATTGCCTGCAATACCTGCTCTTTGGGTTGTTCGAACCTCACAGGCCAGTTCCAAATAAAACACAGTTTTCATTGGACAGGACAGCTTGGTCTGGACCTCTTGAGCTTGTTCTGCCAGCGATCCAAGAGTTATTTTTCCCTGTTTAGAACTATGGAGAAAGAACTTCTGGTGTAAGAGAAATAACAGTTGTGGCTGCTGTGTCAGCTTTGTTTTCTGCAAAATGTAGCACAGAAGACCTCTGTCCCACAGCTTTTAAATTGTGATGTAATGTTAACTGGAGTCATAAACTATGAGAAAAACCAACAAAGCCATTTGTGCTCTTGTGTTGTATTAGCTTTAGGTTTAAAATTTAGTATATCTTGTTTCTAGTCTGACTCCATCTTCTAATAATTGGGTCTCATTCAGAGTCTAGTCTAGGGCAGAAGGAAAACCCAAACACTATAATGCTGTTTATCAAGTCATTCCCTTTGTAAGCTCTTGATGAATGCTATAAGGTGGCTTTTTCACATTTGCATGGTGAGACAAAAGAGGTCAATGGATCAGATTTCCTTTATTTTGAGTGAAGGTGCCCATTCATGCTAGGAGAACTTGAGTCATTCTTTCCTCAAAGGGTTTGGAAGCAGGGATGCAAACTGGCTGTTTGCAGTAATGGCTTTGTGAAAAGGACAGTAACTCCAGTGTCTCCTTCTTAGTCTACAAAAACCTTCTGTTCTTATTCTTCCAGGAATCACAGTCATTCTTCTAGCTACAAAATCACACTGTAATCTACATTCAACTGATTGTCTACCAGGCATTTGTAACCTCTTTGTTTTGTTTCATATTATGAAATTATTATTATGTGGTCATGCCTAAGAAAAATGAAATAAACAGGCATTGACTCCTAGGAAATAATGTAGGGGAGATTACTGTTTTTCTATTTTCTCCTAAGGTATTGTAGGTCTGAAGCTAAATGCATTAAAGTAATTTTAAAATACACTGAAACCTTTGCAGACGAGCTATTAAGCTGTTTTTCCCCAATGGTCTTTTACCCAAAAAAACCCCCATATTAAAGAACTGTTTTGTGTTTGTTGATTATTTTTATTAGAGAATTTCTGGCTGTACAAGCTGTTGTCCTACCTGACCATTCAATGAGTGACAGGAAACAGCCAAATTGGAAGAAATTGTTCCAGCCATTCTTCCAATGCAGATGTTAAATAATTTCTTAAAAATAAGGGGCATTTTTTAAAGTTTGCTAATGCTTTTTTAGTGTGTCTTAAGAGGTGCATAAAACATTTCAAGAGAAAATGAGAAAAAAGCATTCAGTAGTATGTTAGTGCACTGTATATGAGGAGACTCACTGATACTGATAGGTTACTGATACTCTTACAGTAAATATTGAGACGAGCAGAGCTTATAATGGGAAGCATTATTTGTGATCAGTGAAGAGCTTGTTTTTAAAATGCAAGTCTAAGTTTTGGGTTTAATTTGTAGGGAGCAGGCTTTCATCCAGATAAGGTGTTGGCCTAAGGATCTGTGAGCTGTACAGTATTCTTGTGGTTTGTGAGGACAGAGAGTGAGATTGCCAGTGTTTCCTACATGAGTAGGAAGTAAAAGGTATATAAAGGCCCAATTATCATTTAAACTCAGTGCAGCTTGCCCATAAATTTCACTGAAACTATGTTTGTGTGTTAAATAATGGCCAAGGACAGCATATCCTTCATGTGCTGATGGAAACACAGACAAGAGTTAGGGCTGTAAGACATGGCCTCGTGCAAATACTGGACTTCAGAAGGGAAGGAAAGGTTAAGCTTGATGGAAGGAATTAATATAAGGAAATGTACTTTGCTCCAAAGCCTTAATTTGAACCCAGAGGTCTTGGGCCTTGCAATGAAGTACCCATTAAGAGAAATGTGCAAAATATATTATTGTTGGAGGGGACAGTTTGCATCTAATGGTAAAAAAAAAAAATGGAAGAAGTGCAACTCTTTGTAGTATGAGCTAGCTCAGATGGCCACAGTCTGTGAAGCAGCTTCATAAGGATACCTTAGGGTATCAGTGGGTTACTGACCTGGAAACTCTTCTTGTTTGAAGGCCCTCCAAGAGTAACCTATAGCACTGCTTCTAAAGTTGCAAAATCGACTCTCAAGCCTGAATAAATGCCAGCATTTTCGAAATCTGTGAAATCCTTAATTTGTTCTGCAACACATATAATTTTTAATTACATTATTGTGCACCAAGCGTCTCCTCAGTGTTGTGGTAGATTGCTTAGGGAAGGAGATGAACTCCACAGTACCACAGGGTATTGTGTTGCAGGGTGTGTAGAGTATGGAGTGACTGAGTCAGAAGACTGTGGGAAGAGAGAGGACTGCCTGCTTGTGTGGTAAAGCAAATGTTCTCCTGGGGAACTGTACTCCTGCCTCTGCTGCCAAGTGCTCTAAGGAAGGGGCAAGACAGATCAGTGGAGGTGTTTCTTGTGTGTTCCTCATTGGTTATGCCTCGTTTTGAGTGCCTGGGTTGAGATCCTTGGGTCTGGTCTGCAGAAACTCTGCATCTGTACTGCTGTCTCTGAAGGTGAAATGGCAGTGCCCTGAACCTGCAACTACTTTATTGCACTGTGGGATCTGGACAAAAATTGCATAGGTTGTTGCAAAGCAGCCCATATTCTCTTGTACTCCCTCAAGTGGTCAGGTGGTTGGACTAGATTTTCATTGCAGGCCCTTTCCAACTGAACTATTCCTATTTTATCCTATTCTATTTGAAAATAACCACAATAACCAGTGCCTGGCATCTATCTAGTCAGTAATGTGTGCAAAAGAAGACATAATAAATCTGTTTAATTTGTTCTTTTGTTTCACAACCACTGTACAGTTGTGAAAGAACAGTGTGTTTTACTATGATCTGCAAATTAGTGGCATGTGAAGCAGATAGGATTAAGAATTAGGCAATATTATAGAATTATAAAATATGCTGAGTTATGATGAGGGACTCATAAGGATCATTGAGCCCAACTCCTGGTCCTGTGCAGGACACCACAAGAGTCACACCATGTGCCTTTGAGCATTGTCCAAATTATTCTTGAGCTATATCAGGCTAGGTGCTGTGACCACCACCCTGAGGAGCCTGTTCCAGTGCCCAAGGACCCTCTGAGGGAAATTTTTTTTCCCTCATATCTGACCTAAACCTCCCCTGACTCAGCTTCATGCTTTTTCTGTATGCTAACAGGTGACAATAAAGACTGATTTTCCTCAGGGTGTGTTTCAGAGTGCTCATAGCTGTCTAAACACAGCTATGAGACTCTCCTATCTGGGTGAAGTAATTTGCAGGCTACTTGGTCTACTATTGGAGCTGAAATAGTTTTTTATAAGCTAATACTGCCCCACAGATGCCCTGAACCTGAACAGGGAGTTACGTATCCCTTTTGATGTTGCCTCCTGCCAAACATTACATGGACTGGTTTTACTTTGAGATGCAGTTCCAAAAGCTGATGGGCTTTTTGTATGTATATCCATATAAATATATCAAACGTATTAGGAGACAATTGATCAGTATTAGTCCCTCTTTTTCTATTGTGGTTTTGTGCCCATTTCTGCAATGACTGTCTAAATGGCTACTGAAGAATGTTGCAAAGATCTTGACATAAAGACTTGGAAAATCTCACAGGCATTTAAAAAATTACACTAAAAATAGGAATAATTTTAATACAATGAATCGAAGGTAACTTAAAAAAAAAAATCTGAAATTCTAAACTAAAACCAGTTCTAAACTGACCTAAAACTAACGTCTGCAGCTGAAGCTCTAAAACCAGAATAGTAATCACTGTGTATCAGGAATAGCTGCCAGAACTGTAAAATAAAATTTTCTAGAAATCAAACTGAATCTTCATTGATTGAAAGCAATACAACTGCAGAACATATTTAAGGTAAAATCCTCTGCTATTTTACATCTGAAAATTTGCACACCAGGCATATGAAGTGACTGATGGAATTATTGACTGATTTTGTTTGTTGCTGTTTCACTGGAGACCAGCATGCTCTGCCTGTGTCATCACAAGCATCTATTGTCAGGTTTACATGTGACAAAAAAAAAGGATCTGACTTCTAGCCTGAAATAAGTTAAAGACACATAAATATGGGAAAATACCCTTTTTAAAATAGAGGAAGGCAGAAAAGAGCATGGAATTAAATGGGATAATATTTGTGAAAAGTCCTGTTTTCCCAGAACTGATTCTTATTAGGGTAGTTTGGACATTGTTTATTGTCCTTCTTTTGTTCATATATTTGTAGGGACTGAAGCAGAGGGTCAGTTTCCCCCAACCACTGAGCACATACTGGAAGTAGTAAAGCCTTTCATTAGTAATCTGTCTGCCTGTGTTTTTTAACATGCTGAGCATGTACAGTTGCCAGCTTATAGATTATGTGACCCATATCAGTTAAGATGAGCTTTTACTCGTGCCTGTTGGTAAAGAAATGAAAGGCAGAGTGTGGCTGAGTTGTGTTCTATATCCACGAGTAATGGAATGAGCTTGGAGCTGAACTATGTGTCTGGACAAACGAGGGGTACTACCTGCCTTGGGAGGGAATGACCTATAAGGCAAAACATGAGGTTAAGGAAAGCTTTTGTGTCAGGATGGAAAAATGAAAGTTTATTTTGCTTACTGAAATTCCCATTGAAGTGATTGAGTTGTGCTAAGATTTATTATGTTGGTAATGATTTGCTAGCGTACTTAAACTCCATTAAAATTATTTTTGTTAATATAGCCCATATTTATGCTAATATCTTTTGAAGCTGAATCAGGAAACTGATACTTCTGAAATGTTTTAAGTGGATTTGGAACAAAGTCTGCTTTGAAGTCATTAGGGTGTGGTTCTCCCACAGGTTCTTTTCCAAGCTCTATCCCGCTTCTTGAAGCTGATTCATTATTACTTGTAAAAAGCAAAACCACGTAATTCTGGCAAAGAGAAAAACATTTTTGTGTTTTTGTATTCATTGGTAATGACACGTAATTTAGGAGTGACCCTGGATTTACACAGAATTTTCAAATACTTGTTGGAATGTGACTCTAGGGATGCTGTTTGTTTCTCACTGTCAGATAAAAGCAGTCTCGAGGTGTGAAGACATTGCCATTGCTATTCTAAGTCTGGCAATGTTACTGGTGAGGCAGACTTTGTTAAAATTGTGGAGACATTTTAATACTACTTTTTGTCCTGTTTTGACACCCACATACACTCCTACCCCCATTTATTTTGCAACAGTACCCTTTATATATATATCAGCTGAGTAGTGTGGCCAGTTCACTTGCTAATGCAACATGCTTCGGACGTTTACTGAGGACGTACGAGCACCTTAAATTATTACTTTTGATCAGGGAAACCCTTTTGCCGTGTCCCAGACAAAGCCAGAAAGCAGGCTGTGTTTTCATCTCTGGGGGCTACTTCCCTCCCCCCACTGGGCTGCATGTGATCCTCTCTGGCAGAAGTAATCAGCGCACAGCTTAGGGAACAAGAGTTCATTGCTGCCTGCTACGGGCTCGCAACATCTGCGGAAAGGCTTCACGGGACCAGATCCAAAGCATAAACACGCGTTTAACAGAAAGGAAATCAAGGAAGCATTATGCTTGAAAGAAGTAATTAAGCCTCCTTACCTGCCACCCCAGCAAAATTTTTCCATCTAATGTTTTTCGCTTCCACAAATGTGTTTAAAAAGACTTGACAGCAATAAAGAAATGCTCCGACTCTATGTAACTGAGCACTACTGCTTTGATATGTCCCAATACCCAGGGATTTACTCTGCACTGTACACTGAGGCATTACACAGACATACACAACATGCAAAGCCAAAGGACATGCCACAGGGATGAGCAGGGGGGTACAGACCTGAAGCTCTGTTTCCCGAAGTGGCCCACCTGGTTCACTGTTTAGCCAGTCATAGTTTCCCCTGTCAGCATGTCCAAAATTTTTCAAGCTGCTGCCCAAGAGCCACCTCATGCTTTCATTAACCTGGTCTTCTGCCTTCGTGCCTCCACCTTGCTTCGCTGCTTGCAACTGCGTCTCCGCCTCCCAGCCTTGACCCAGCCGGGCTGCTCGCGGCTAATGATCCCCCTTAAATGATATCCCCTTCACAGCGGAAAAGAAAAAAAAAGAAGTTAGACACCCCCTCGTCGTCAGGAAGCCAAGCAAATAGATCTCAGAGCCTCTCTCCACTTCCAACTCAATCTCTCTGGATTTGCTTCAGTGGCCTACATTACCAGCAAAGCTGGCATCAGGTATCTGGGAGCTGGGGCTGATAGCGCTCTGATTGGAGCACTCCCTGCATTAGGATTATTAAAAGGGGAATTTGCATGTGAATCTGAGCCCGCATGGTCATGACTCCGTGTGGATAAATAACGCTCTATATTTAGTTATCTAATAAACACTATTTCCAACAAAATAAAAGAAATAAACCCCATGCTTCTATGTTGAGAGTGAAAGGGTAAGTGAGGTTCCCCCCTCAGTTGCACAGCACAAGGTGGAACCACAATCCGGGCAGGTTTTTGTTCCCTGTTGCCGAAACATACAGAACAGAGAGTGGTTTCTGAGTAGAGAGGCAAGGATACGAGGCTAAATGCTGTCCTGAATTATTTAGCAGTGTTAGGATGTAGATGTTAATGATAAATCCAGAGAGAGACAGCTCTGCCAGGAAAGCTTTGGTCACTGTGCGAGTGTATGATTGCTTCTGGTAAGAACGAGTTGTCAGTTCAGTTAAAGCAGGTTAACAGCTTTCTAGGATACTCGTTAAATGGCAATTGTTTCTAGTGAGAAGACTGTTTATCCACAAAAGGCAACATGAATTTATTTCACTGGTGTGTGGTAACTTCTGAAGGGAGTCCTCTTTAACCTGGTTAAACCTTGATTCATCTTGCAACTTGTGCTGAAAAGCTAGAGGTGTCTTTTGCTGCTTTGCTGTGAGCAGAGGGAAAGGCTATTGCTAAATGTCCCTTTCAACTGTGCACCTGTTCAACTGTGCAACTTTTTATGATTTCTCAAGGCTTATCAGTCCAAGCAAAAGTTGTGTTAAGGACCGATGATAGAAACTTAGGGTTAGAATCTTAACCTCTCATTCCTTGCTAGGACTTTTTTTTTCATCAACTCTTCTTTTAGTTCATGGCTCCCAGAAAACTGCAGGCCTAGCTGGCAGTGGCAGGCTCTACTCGTGCAGCTCCACAGTGGCAGTCAGCAGTGCCTGCACTCATCCTTTCTAACGAGAGGACCCTGGGAGAGGACCCTAGCCTGTTCCAAATCTGGCTGTGATCCCTGTGTCTGTAGCTTGCAGGAAGGATTCACCCTGCAGGAGAACCATGGCTGTGGGAAAGAGAGGCAGTAGTTTGATAAGTCTATCCCATTTTGTTACTGAATTTGCCAGGTGAGCAGCGGACAGGGAACAGAAATGTTGCGTGAAGGGCTGGTCTTGCTGCCGAAGCAGCTGAGTCATTTGTTGGAAAGTGAACTCTTGCTGCTGCTGAGGGGCTCCTGTGTGAAGCTGGAAATTTCACCCCAGCAAAGCCTTTGCATGCTTGTGAGAAGGCTCCTCCTTTCCTCAATGACTCACTTGTTGGAAAGCACTTTCAGAGGGGGTGAGTGTGTCCAACCAGCAGGCCTAGGACAGTTACACTGTGACTTATAATGTCCACTGAGAAGCCAGGTCCTAAACGTGGATTAACAGGTCACAGGTCAAAATGGTAAAATATTTCTCTTGATGTCTCAACACCTTGTCTAAAAGCAAGAATAATGACTATCTTTCCCAAACCAGCGTTAAGAAAATAAATTCCTTAAGGAGCCTTGAGACTGTGTAGCTTAAATCTATAATTTCACATGCAAGCAGGAAACATTCATATACCATCTTAATTAGGGTCTTAGTGCAGCCCCTAAGATTATTAATGCTATTTTTAAAAGCTTGCTATAAATTTGCCTTGGGACTGTGCATGAATAATGAGAAGAAGTAAAAAAATATGTCTCTTTACAGTATAAATACCTGTTTGGCATCCTTAGATTCTAGCTGATGAATTTTAGCCAAGAAAAATAAGGTGTGCACTTTTAAGACTCACTGACCTGATTTGTCAAGTGCTGCTTTGGATACTTGACCTCTGGAAAATGTATAAGAATGATTTAACTTTGTAGAGCTGAGGCTGAATGGGAATCTGGGGAAATGCAGTGCCTTTTGTCAGGCAGGTAATTAGAATATAAAGTAATGATTCTCCCTCTGGCTTTTTATATCATCAGTGGACCCAGCAGCAAGATTAATGAGTGTGATTGGGATACCCTCTTTCTGCTGCCAGGGGTCAGGTGCCCATTTGCTGCACTGCCTTTGTAGAGCAGATCTGCTCTAGTGCAGAACAGAAACAGCCATTCAAGACTGGGTTTGTGATGGCAAATCCGTTGCAGATTTCTGCCAGCCCGCGGGGGCTCACAGACACTTATTTTTCCTTCTCACATGGAGTTCATAAATACCATCATAGCTTGGGGCATGCTGTAATGTGAAAGCTGGGGCAAAGAGGTTCATCCTTAATTCCAAGCCCTTGGCCAGATGTCAGGCTCGCCACTTTGGAGTGTGGGTTGGGTTCAGAGATCATCAGATCTTGACATGGACAAAATGTCCTACCCTCCTCCTCCACAGGCTTTGTTCTTTGAAATAGTTTGATCTAGAAGTTGCCTGGTCAAACAATCTGGAGAAAATAGCTAACATGGAATGGTACCACTGACTTTGATTAAAGTTTGGTAAAGGTTTGCAAAACAATGCCAACACAATGTTTTTAACTGAGGCAGTGTTGGTATTATCACTTCCAATGTCCTAGCAGAGAAGCAAGGAGAGACTTTCTGAGGAAGCCGCTGCAGAAAATAGGCGCCTTCACTGTCCTCAGTTTGAAGCTCAAACTGTCATAAATTATTCATCTCTCCTATTTGCTGAGATGTTTGAGGCTTGCAGTGTAATTCTAGGCTATATTGCCACGAATATTGGTAGGGAACACAATATCCACAGTGCCTTAGACAACCTTTCAAGTTTCTTGATCCTTTCTTCCCCCAGTTTATTTTGCTGCTGCCCACAGGTGGTGGTGAAACTTCCCTGGTTGAATGACTGTGATGCTGTGAGGGATGGTATGAGGGTTAATCTGAATAAGGTAAAACTAGAATTTTAGTGGGTGAGGTGTTAGCAGTCTTGTGTTGGCAGGTGTAGATTCACTGGGAGTCCTTCAGGTGGGAGTGGTGTTGGCTTCTGTCCATTCCCCCTCACTTGGGTAATTAAGAAATTCTGTTTTGTACTCTTTTTTTTTTTCCCCCTAAAATTTCATTGTATTGAGATTTTAGCTTTACTTTTTGTTAACTATCGATACTTTTTTTTTTTCCTAAAATGAAACACCTTCTGAAGAGCATTCTCCTCTCCCCACCAAACTAAACCCATGGTTACTTCAGAGGATAGACAGAAGCTGGCACAGCTGTCATAGTTCTGGAGAGCAGTGTTTGAGGACAGCGTGGACGTACTCACAGCCTGCAGAAACAGAGGCAGGGAGACCCTGCTACAAAATGTGCGCACGCTGTTCCTCGGAGCAGGGAGCAGCAGGAGGTACTGCTGAGCTATTGATCCCAGATCTTCGTGCTGTAGGTGGGCAGCTGAAAACAAAGTCATTAGAGAGAGTGCTTGAGGGGAGAGACCTCAGGCTGCTGCCAGAACAGGGTTGCCTCCTACAGAACGTCCCTCAAAGTTCCGTGAGTGTGATAACACCTGAAAAGCTCTGTGGTCATGGCAGGGTGCTGGTGGCTGAGCAGTATCCATCTGATAATACTGTCTAGCTGTGGGGTTTTGTTATATACATTTTTGTAATTTCTGTCAATCTAGGTTTGATCCCCTCCATTTACATTTGGTTATCCTTACCTGAATTCTTGTTTTCTCTTATTTAAGAGAAAAATCTGCCACTCTGTTTAAGAGTGCATATCTGCCAGCACACACTGTATGGCGTTTCTTTCCTATTTAGCCAAACTATAGAAACTCTTTGTTTAGTGGGAAGGGAGTGGGGGAGGGGTTGGCGTTGTGGTTGGGTTTTTGATGATCTGGGATTTTTCAGCATTTTTGAAGGGCCAGCTGACCACATTATGCTTTGGTGCATTTGCTTTTAGAAGAGTTGCCATAAGCTTAGTGAGAAATTAAGCATTTTTCTACTTTATAAGGATGATATTCTAAAAAGAAACAAATTTGGGTGGCGTGGCTGCAGTCAGGTTGAGCTCCACACTCTCTCTTTTTTACACTTTCATTATTAATATTGTTCATTTTCTTATCTCACTGCTGTTCCTAGTAAATAGTTCTTACCTCAACCCATGATCTTTGCCTTTTGTGACTCCAATTCTCCTCTCAAATCCTCTGCGAGGGTAAAAGGGGAAAAGGGGGTGGGTGAGCAAGTGATGTGTAGTTTGGAGTTTCAGTGGGAAACAATAAATTGGGGAGGACCATTCCTAAACCATGACACCAATATCGGGAAATAAACTTCTAAGGAGAAACGTGAATGTGTGGTTAACCTCTGGGTAAGCTTTTAAAAGTAAAATTTTAAGATTTACCTTATTGTTCATTGTATTTGATGTTGCTTACCCTGGTGGTTGACCTTGTGTAGTGCTGGGTAGGCCTTAGATACGGAACTCTCAGCATATCTGCAGTCTTGTGTTCAATTAATTCTTCAAACTGATGCAATTTTCTGCTAGAATATTGTGAATCTCTGAATGAAATCTCTTGAAACTGTATCGAAGTACAGCAGTCTCTGTGTCACTTGTTACAGTAGATTTTATACAAAAGACTGATCATATCTTTATATAGCCTGATTTGGTTGGCATCAACTGCTGCCAAAAATCTATTATCTCTGGAATTCCAAAGGAATTATTCTTTCTGACATTGTTGCTTAGAAGCAATGTCAGGAGAGCACTGTTGGAGAAGCAATAGCTCTTCTAGCTTCTAAAAGTAACTCAGTTCTTCATCAGAGTGAAAAAAATGCAAATTAACTCATAAGTCCTTTGTCATCCCATTAAAGCCAGGTGCAGCTCCACAGCAGAACTGTAGCTATGAACATACCCTCTTACAGCTTATTGTCTCTGATTATAGACTTAGAGAGGCCCTGATATTGCCCATCAGTAACAATGAATCTGTTACTCTTCATTTGCCATTATTAAATTGCTTGAAATATTTGAAAAATCAGGATACACTTGTTCAGTGTTGTATTCAGTTGTCGAGGGAGACCTTGGGCCTTCTGGACAGGAGGGAAACCGTCTGTGGACTTCTGAATCCATATGAACTGTATTATTTAACAGAACATCAACTGAGAGGCTTTGAGTAATTTTGTACTGTTTTGCTTGAAATAAAACACATTTTGTGTACAGTTCCAATTCAGACCTCACATCCTGAAGTTTAATCTCCTGATTTGAATCTGAAGATTTCTACTTCAGACTTATGGAAAAGGTAAGGGAGATGCTTGTCCAGCCAGACTGGCTTGTTTTGATGGCTCAGGCTCTAAAAGAGACACTCAAAGTGATGTAGTTTGGCACTCGTGCCCTGCCCTAGGCTCCTCTTCTCATCCTGTTTTTCTTCTGCAGTCGCTGCAGATCTGTGACGTTGTCTAGAACAACACAGCATACCCTACATACCCCAGAATCCCAACAAACCCTCGGTAGTGGTCATCCTTCTTGCCCTAGTCTGAGCACAGCTCTACCTAAAAAATTGAAAATGAGTGAGAAAAAAAATTAGCAAACTAGATTAAAATATTTCCCTTTTATTTTTTTTTTAAGCTGAAGGCGGGGTACTAGAAAGTACTCTTTGTCTTTAGTTCGGGCTTGGGGTTTTTCGCAATAACTTGTTTGCTTTTATTTTTTTTTTAAGCTGAAGGCGGGGTACTAGAAAGTACTCTTTGTCTTTAGTTCGGGCTTGGGGTTTTTCGCAATAACTTGTTTGCTTTTATTTTTTTTTTAATCTTCATGCCTGGCTTTGCAAACTAATAATCTTTATTCTCTTGGGTTTGGGGCTGGTCACAAGAGCCTGCATGGAGATATTCAATTATTTAGTGTCCTTTTAAAAGAAAAGGTAATGTATGCAAGAGAGATGGAAGATCTGCTCTGGTGACCATCCCTGCAGCTGGGATTTCAGAAGAACATTTTTGTCAGGGCTTGTGCTTGTGGTGCCACCATTGCAATTCTACCCAGAAACCGATTCCTCTGTTTTCTCAAGGGACGATGAATTGTTCTTGCAAATAAGCAAACCAGCCCAGAGCCTTGTCACCTTCCCTTCCTCGCATGAGTTACTGCAATACCTTTTCAAAACCATTTTTCGCTTTCTCATTATGTTTGACATTATTGTTTCCCAAGCTTGAAGATTTCTCTTTTTTGACCTCCTAGACAAAATTACTTACAGGGATAGTCTTCAGTATAGCATCTTATCCAGTTTTATTTTGATCTCTTCCTCTCCCTGTAATCTCTGGCACAAAGAACCTGATTTGAAGTACAAAGCGGCCTGCTGGGAATATAATGTAACATTAAAAACCATAGTAAATAATTTATAAATGCTAGGCAGAAAAGTATTCCACATTATTTTAAGTAATTTTGTTTGACTGTGGTAGGGAGTGAACATGATAAGACATCAGAAGTGGTCACACTAACCACAGCGAACAAAATTATTTCAGATTGGGCATATTTTCTCAGAGCTGGCAAATCAGAAGTGTTGTCTCTCCTTTATGGAAACAGATTTCCCAGCAATTACGATGTAGATAAAAGTACAAATGTCTTGTAAAAACAAAACAAAAAATCAACCAGATTTATTATTATGGCTTTCTATCAGGAGTCAGAAAATTGCACATGCAACGTGGCTAATATGTTGGGGTTTGGTTTTTTTCTCCTTTTTTTTTTCCTCTCTTTTTTTCCTTCAGTATAAGAGTAGGACCTAGCTGACTTGTGCTTACATCTAAATTGTTCTGATTTATTTTGGATTCTGTTGACTTTTGAAATCTGGATACTGACTGCACTCTTCTAGGACACTGTGTCATGCATTTGGATAAAGACTTCAATTTGTGTTTGTTTACAGTGATATTAGATGTTAAGAGGTTTATCCTGATGCTAGCTTCTTTGCCAAAAGCTCCAAAGTCAGAGATCACCCTGCATTTCACATAGCTCTGTGGACAGAATCCCGGCCTCATTCTACTTCTTTCGACTTCTGCCATAGGTTTGCTCAGTGAACCAAAAGGTTCTTCCTCTGGAAAACATGATCAGGAAGTATCTGTCCTGGAGAGAGCATGCTTCCAGCAAGCTTACTGAAAATATTGTCCCGTTTTTAACCTGAGTGCTTGGGCATATGGATGTGACAGTGGTCTCCTATGCAACCCTATGGTGCATTAACTGTTACATCCAAAATGTGTTTCCCTTTTGCCTTGTACCTGAAGTACCTGCTGGTATCTCTAGTTTGCCTTTCTGTATTCCTCCTATAAACTGTCTTTGCTGTTGTTTTTTTGTTTTGGGTTTTTTTTTTCCCCTCTCTTGCCAGATTATCTCACAGATCTACAACTTTGGGATAAGCAAGAGACCAGAGCATGTGTTTAGGTACTTCGGGCCATTTTGAGGTCAAGGACAAATTTTTTACTTGCTCGGTTGTTCATCCCACCTGTAAAATGGTAGTAGTGACACTGACACTGGGCACTCCTTTGGCACCCTGTCAAAAAATAACAATTTCGAAACAATTAGTCTGGCTTGGTATCAGGGGAGCTTGTAACATTTAGTTTAACATAGATTAAGACAGTGTAGCCAGTGCTAAACCTACATTGTGAAAAAACTAATGAGTTTAGTGAACCCACTGAAGCCAAGAGGATGTCTGAGATTCAATGGTGTGTCAATGTTTAGTCCCTTTTAAATTTTTATTTATTTGTTGACAGCTGTTTTCTTTGGCAAGTGTTCTTAACACTCTGCTCCTCAACAGAAGAACAAGACTAAGCGTCCTCTAGATAAGTTTAGTGGCAGCAAAAGCCATGCTAGCCTGACCCCAGCATTAGTGGGAAGGCAACTGGGAATTTGTACATGTAAGGAGTGAGTGGAATAGTGGAGCATTACTTTCTGTATTTACTCTGTTGCTGTTTCACATTACTGAATGCTGTTTAGGAGGAAATGAAAATCTTTCTAATGGGATCTAAATGAGATGTGTGGAGCAGTAGAAGGTAGTTCCCTGGAATGGAATTAGATCTGATGGCTGGGATTTAACACACTCTCTCTTGCCAGAAGTGTGTAAGATTATTAAAGCATCACAACCTCATTTGGTCGCTTTGTAATCTGTTCTTAACCTTCATGCTGATGAAGCTGTTATGTAACAACCAGTGAGGGCCAGACCTTATGTTGTTTCAGCGTATGGAAACCCATGCCCAAAGACCCCAGAGAGGCCAGGTGGAAAGCTGGCTGCATTTTCCCTCTTGAGATTACGTGGGAAACTTGCTTTTGGGCTGTGGGTAGCATCCCTGACCACAGAGAGGTGTATCCTAAGGTTTACTGTATGATGCTGTCTGGTCACTGAAACACTCCTGCTTTCAGGAAGCCCACGGCAATTCTCTTGACAGGGACACTGGCAAACCCTTTCTCCTTCAGTACCTAAATTTTGGCCACATACAGAAGCAGGGGTGACTGCTGTAAAGAAGGTGTTTATTATTTTCATTAAATTAAAGGTTGTTCTTCAACAGGAGCAATCTTTGGTTCGACTTGAATCAAAAGAGGGATGTAGGTGAGGGGAGCCCTTGCTGAGCTCTCATTTTAGCAGAATGAAACATTGGAGCATATCTGCACCTGTTTACTGGGAACACCTGATGAGTGCTATCTAAACTATCTGTGGTCAGGGAATGCCCAGCTTAAAAACCCAGCAAAAGTCTGGCTCTGAAAGAAAGCTCTGAGCAACTCATCTCTAATAAAATCAGAGCCAACAGTATTCTCCTCATTTAAATAGAGGGAGAAATGTTTCACCTATCTAGATGCATCAAAATTCTGCATGGCATCTACTTGCACCTTTAACTATCTCAGTAGCTTCATCCTTCTCCACCCCACAAACCCAGACAGGCTAGAAGTGCTGTAGGAGTAATTTTTTGGTGTTTAGATCTCAGTTCCCATCAAAAACACATAGCAGTTCACAGTGACTAAATACCCAAGGTCATCCACGAAAACTGCAGTTCCTGCTAGTACATACCAGAAGTATTTCAGGCTCTTTCTCTGCTCTGTTCCTTTGCTTCACCAGGAACTGTACAATAACTTTCATTAGACAAAACCAAAGCATAATTTATTTTGCATTTGTATCTTTATTCTACAACACAAGCAACATAAATAGTTTATACTTCTTGTTTTAAAATATTTCCATTTCAGAGTTCAGTCAGAATCAAATATACACAAAATACAATTTGCAAGCCAGCTGACAGTGACTGCCCAACCACTGGACACCCAAGGACCATACAAAGCTAGCGGCACAACAGGACACGGTGGACATGGGGAAGTGTTCTTCTAAAGAAGAGCAGAAAGGTAGAGGGAGGAAACATGGATGACACCAAGGAATTGCAGATAGGTATGAACTCGGCAGGAGGTAAACCCAATGTAAGCACTTGTTTGACAAGGTAATTTATAGTCTCTCTTAAGGAGTACTATTGGCCCCTCCTGAATATACAGCTAGAGAGATTAAGTCCTGGGAATCATGTTTTGTGGTAAAATGCTTCCTCTGGCAGCCATCATAATGGAAATAAAATTTGATTTTTCTTTTTTTTTAAATTTTCAAACAGAAAAGACTTAGATCTTTGGCGAAATGGAGTGTTCACTCCCTTTGGCTTGCTTTCAGTTCTGGTTGAAGGGCCCATAGAAGTATGTTTGCAGTCTCACAAAAATGACAAAAGGGAGGGAGGAGAAAAGAGGCAGAGAAAAGAAAGTGGGTGGAACTGAAAGAAGGTTATTGGTGGTGTCACTGCACACCTTCAATCTCTTGCTCCCATTTGCTCTAGCAAACAGTGTGCACTGCAGGGCTCTGTCATCACCATGATCTGCCCTTCCTGGCTGTTCTTTTTGATATCGAGTCCTGTCTTCCCCTGCAGAGTGGGGGGGTCAGGAGTCACAGCCTGATTGTGGAGGAGATATTTGTCCCTTGCTTGAACCTGTGTACCTGTGCCTGTCTGCCAGCTCAGCTCTCTCGCTGCAGCTTGCTGCTTGTGGAAGTGTGGCACTTCACCACAGCCCACATGGAACAAATGCAGGGACCAGAAACAGGGGCCCTGATGCTCCATGGGAGTCAGACAAAATTTATTGAAGTATATAAACTACCTTTTGAAAAGTGAGATTTTGGGGTAAAAGGATTGAATAGATCCTGTTGCCATGCATTCTTAACCAAAATGCATTCCATAACCTCAGCTCCCTGATTCAATGTGGCGGTGTACACTATGAAAGCCTCAACTTGTGATTTTGCCAAAAATCGGAATTTGAGGGATCTGGTTCCACAGGCGAACTCATTATTGCATTAATCCAGGATCATACAGCATAGCTCCACTAATATCCACAGAATTAGGGCATTTCTTCTTCCCTCTGCTTTTAGTTTTCAGCTTGGAGACCTCTGAGCACTAAGCAAAAAGACTGATGCACACTTAAGCCATGTGTGTTTTCATTTTTCCTTTTTAAAAAGCCAGCAGTGCATGTCTGGCCAAAACGGTTTGTTTAGTATCACATTAGTTAGTATCACATATAAAGTATGTGTTCTGAAGGGAATTAGTGGAAATGACCTCTTCCTTGCAGTTGTACAACTTCTGGAGTCCCAGGCATGTTGCTGGTGAGGGCTGCTGAGACCCTTTGGTGATATCCCTATAGGAGCTCTGCTCAGATTAGGGAGGCTCAGTGAAGAGGGATCACTAGCTGCCACATGCTTTTATCTACATTGCATAACATCCAAAATTTGTGCTTCTGTTCAATGGTAAATTGGTCCTCTACACTAAAAGAAGAGAAACTTCTTTTGGTAAATTGATGGTATCATCTTAGTTCTTTAACAATTGTGAAATGACCAGCAACTGAAAAAAACTTCTTTCACGTCATATACCACGATGAGCGCTGTACACAGGTCTTCCCATAAATTACTGTGACAGGAATAATGAGTAAATAGCCTGCTTAGACACTTTAGACATATCTTAGTATAAAAGCGGGGTGGTGGGAAGGGAAGCACTTCACTTTTTTTGTGAATTAAAAACAATTTAGCACTGAGAAATGGCATTTCTAGAACGGAGTGCTGAAGGTGACAATAGCCAAACCACATGCACAATTTCTCAGCAGGCTTCTAAACAGATGAGCTAGGTAAAAAATAAATCACTTTGTCTTGCTGGATCTGTGCAAAAGTGAGGGTTCTAGTTATGCAGTACAGTGTGGTGTCGACTGTGTGCTGGTTCCCATGGATTTTTCAAGCAGGAGATGTATGGAGGACAGCAGCAGAGAAGGTGACACAAAGAACTTTCCAGGACTCCCCCTTTCCTGAGAACTTGTGAACCCATATGTAGGGATTGAAGGATTCAAGGACTGAGTCCTGAGTATTAAAGATCCCAGTTACTTAACTTCCACTGATTTTGACAGCTTCAGCACTTTGAGTGTGGGCTCAAGCTGTGAAGAAAGGTACCAGGTGCAGGCAGCACATGGAGCTGGACTCTACTTTCTAATTTGTTTGCCACTCGGTTCTGTGCCAGTGCTGTGCTGGGCTCTGCAGTGTTGATACCAACGCTGAGATGCTGCTATATAAAGTACAGGAGAAGATTGCACATGGTTCTTAGAGGTGGGGGGTTTATCTTTGGTGAGTGAGGATTTGTCAGTGACTTTTACATAAAGGTTTAAGTGTTAAGCAAAACTTGGAGCTCAAACTGAAAGGGAAAGCACCTTACAAGTCACAAGTGTAAACTGTGCTTGGCCTTGACATGAGCAAGTCATAGTGCAGAGGGCGTAAATGGTTCATCTGTGATGAGACAAACCTGTGTTGCCTGTGCTGGGAGTTGTACATGGAAAGTATTGCCCAGGTCTGTGTAAATCTTTTCCTAATAATTCTTTCTATATGGTAAATTAAGTCAGTCATTCTCAAATGAGTGTTTATCCCTATGGGAGTATTAAATCTGTATTTTAACATCACAAAGACATGAAGGCCTGTTAACCAAGAGATCGTGGTGGTAATTCAATGGCTGATGAATGCTCAGAAAAGGTACCAGAACAACGGAGTTAACTGCTGCTGGTGTGACACAAATACATAACACAGCAGATAAGCGTATTACTAATGTAGATAGCTCTCTGAAAATATGCTGAATGCCCAGAATATGGCAGTGACTGGAGCTACAGGTATCTGTACATACACATGTCAATCATCTCATATGACTGCATATGTTCACAGTGCAGAATGAAGTGCAAACATATGCAATGACCTGAGTGAGACCATTTAAGTTGGGGTCAAACCCTGCCCCTGTTCTGTAGGAAAAGGATTGCTTTCCTGATGAGTGCTCTGCTTTTCTCAGCTTAAATATTTGCACAGTGATGAGCTATTTCATGTGCTTAAAGGTAGTTTATGCTGGGCAGCAGCAACTTTCTCTGTTAGCAACTGCCTACAAGATTTTAAAATGAGATATCCTTGCCTCTGCTGGCTGCGGTGGCCCTGAAGAGGGCAGTGTGAATTAGGCAAAGGGAGCAGAGGTGCAGCTCTGGTACCTGAGAAGGATGTCAAGCTACCACATCTTCTTTTTTAAAATATTTCAGTTGAGTAAAATTTACCTGCCAATCATTTTTAAAAACAACTGGCCAGTTCAATTAAAAAATCAAACCCAACTCCTATACAAATTTACTTGACAAAAAAAGGGCAGGAAAAGGGAAGAATGTGGTCATTAACCAAGGCAAAGAGAAAGAGCAAGCTAAGGGTGTAATGCAGAGAGACTGGCTTGCTCAAGGTTCACGTTTGGTTCAACAGTAAAGCTGCCAATACGCTGCCACGGATGAGGTGATAGAGCTAACAGTAAGGATTTGAATGGGATACCTGTGTGAATACACATGTGGATACAAGGACTACTACTGCTTCTGACTGAGGTGCTTCCCCACTCGCAAGGAGAAAGCAGAAAAGCCACTGTAGCATGAACATGTACCTGGACGTGACTGGCGTGTGCAGAGTTGGGAATTCCCCTTCTGAAGCTCAGGACAGGCTGATGCCAGTCCCCTTTTCCTTGGACTGTTCTGGCAGACTTCTCCTTTGGGCTAAAAGCTTGCTTTATGAGGTCTGAAGGTATCATGCTGGCAGTCATGAGCCATGAAACAGGCCCTATGAAATGGTGACTTCACACATTTATTATTCTACTTCTTTGGGGCTTACTGATGTCTATAGCTAAACTAGCAGAAAAATTGCCGAGACCCTGATGAACCAACTAATTTTTTTTAGTTTATGTTTTGAAGGTGCATCACAAAGCTTCAGCTTCTGCATCTCATGGTTGTGGTTACTGAAGTGGCCAAGGGCCGCTCCCCTCACCTGGTTAGCATTTTATACACACAACGAAAAGGAAGAGCAGCACATGCTGAACTTTGCTCTCTAAAGTCTGCTGCTTCAAATTTTCCTTCTTCCCTCCTTCTAAATCACATTTCTGGAATTTCTCAAAGTTACTTTTTAGGGAGGGGTGTTAATGAGCAGAGGCACTGAGGGTGACAATGGACACTTAGTGCATAATTTGAAGGACAAAGTTCAAAACAGGCCAACAGCAACGTAGCAAATTTACTTGTCCTCATTTTCAATGTGGTATTTGAGTGTAGTATAAATAGTGAAAATGGAATTACATTTCAAGTCAAGATGGTGGCTAATCAGGTAACACTAGGTCATACTGCGTTCATGGGCTTGAGGGACAAGGTGGTAATGGTACTGTCACTCCTAAAGGGTTTTTTTCTGATTTACAGAAGGATTTTGTATTGCAACCACAATGCAACCATGGTGTTTTGTAGATTCCAGGACCTTTTCTGTAGTCCTGAGTGATTTCACTAGTACTGCTATCAGTTTTATTTCTCCTACATAACTTACGGATTTGCTTTAGTTTTAGATCAGTACAGCAAGGATCTGCATCCATTCAATGCATTTAAAATGAAAACCATCAGAGTTGGCTGCTTTGAATATGATTTATTATTCTGATTTCTGTTGTTGCCTAATTAATGTACTGTTTTAAAAGCAATTCTGTCTGGATGCCAAATAAAAACTTTAACAAAAAAATGTAACCACACTTTTACTATACCTGAAGATGTATAAGAAAGACATGGCAACAGAAATCAAACTGTGCTACTACTCTCTCAGATACCAAAGCATAATCTAACCAGTCCCTGAGGAAGTATTAGAACTGTTGGGGGGAAACTGACAATTGAACACACTGTTAAATTAGTAATTCATTAAAGTCAGTTTAGGTGGTAGAAAAGAGGGTTTTTTTCAGAATTTTTATGTCCTCTAAACAATTTAGCAAATGGAACTTTTGAAAGAAAGGGAAAGAGCATGACTGGCACTACAGAAAGTTACGGGACAAATACTGCCTGCACAAGACTAGCAGGTGACAAATGGGAAGTAGGCAATGGAGGGAAAGAGCAGGAGGATAGTGTCAGACTCTTTGTAAACAAAGAAGCTTGGGAGATGGCTGTTCAGTGGAGCTTCTTGGCTCCCTCTGGTTTTCCAGGTTTAAGATGCTAAAAGCAGTTGTGCAAAATCCAGGCCTTATATAGAGATGACATTTTTAGGATACTTTGGAGCAGGGACTGAAGCTGTATATTTAGTTGGCATGCACACTTTAAAAGCCTTGGGAGAACAGCATTAAAGGGTCACCTAAAATTAAAATCAACTCATTTTCAACAAGTATCAACAAATGATATAGCACAGGAGTACGAGATGAAATGTACCAAGGGCTGTGACATAACTTGTGCAGCAAGGTAACCCTTTGCTTTATATAGTGTGAAAAGCATCACATATGCATTTGACAACACAATAGTCAATCCTCCCCCTTCTCCCTCTTTCTAGTAACAGCAAATTGCAATAATCCCAACAGGACTGCTGCATGGAATGGGGATGTACCTCCATGAGGGTCTGTACTTTTCTATTTACAGCAGCAGGCAAGAAATGAGAGAGAAACAGGAAATGTACCTCCCTTTCACACCATTTTCCACCTTACTTCAGCTCCAAGTGGAGTGATAGGCTACACTTAACAAAGGTGATAAGGGCCTTCCTGGCTACAGCAGCTCTACATAAGCAAACATAAATTTCTAGTAGAATAAAAGCTGCAGTGGTGCTTACACTGGAACATTTTACCTCTACTCTGCTTTGTTGAATGCTGGATCCTGGCACATGCTGGTACTTGCTGTGGTGCATCTTCCTCACAGCTTCACAGGAAAGAGCAAAACAAACTTCCCTTTTGCCCTTAGAGGGAATTAGACATGTGGCAAAATGCTCAGCTGTAGGCATTAGGTGAAGAGGCAGCCAGGGTGGTGTTGCAGAGAGGGCAGTTTGACAGTGCCATTTCTATTTAAGCAGTACTCCATAAGAGTAATGAAAGAATCAACCGTCTGTGCTTGGTTCACCCATTTCAGTCCTGGAACTCTTTAGGTACTCCATTTGTGACTTCAAAGGCTCTTCTTGGAGCAAAATAAATTTCCACTTTCTCTAGTGAATGACACATTTAGTTACTACAGTGATCTTTAGTTGGCTATCCTCTCTCATGACAATTTTTGAAGGGAGGACGTTACCCTAAAAAATGTCACCTTCTTACTTGTCCTGTAGCCTCACCTTTTCACTGACTTTATTTATTTATTATCTAAGTTAAATAGGTTTACTGACCTGGTTTGACATCCATATGACAGTTGCACTCACAGCTAATTTCAAGTGTGGAAGTTCTGCTGCAGTTTCTGGTGGCTCCCACTGCTGCAAATTTGAATTAAAATGAAGGCTAAGAAATGTATCACTGCTTCTGGTAGGAGCCTGACTTATGGACAGGTTCTGAGTTCTGGGGCCATGCCAGATCCTCTAAACAGATTTTGCCTCCTTTGCTAGTGTGAGTGAGGGACACACAATCTCAGGTTGAAACACAATATAAATTGACAAGCTCGTTGTTTCTTAACTTATCACCAACACATAGGCAATTAATGAACCCCAAGTACTTCTTTGCTGTATACCTTGAATGTCTTCTGCCCTTTGCAACAGAGCACAGCTTGGTTTAAATGATGATGTCGTAAACTCGGCCCACTCTTCCCAGCCATTCCCGCACTGCCTGGCGGACACGGATATCTGTCACGTGGCAGGTCAGCTGGCTGATACAGGGAAACACTGCTGGCTGCAGGGCTGTGAACGTTTGGTCTGGCAGAGCCTGAATCTGGTTGAGAACCGTCAGCACCATGTTGGTCCACGCCTACAAAGAAATTGGATTTAAAAAAACCTCTTTAGAAGATCTTTCTAAATAGGTGAGCCCAGTGGTTGAGGCAGAAAATAAGGTATCTGGTGACTGCAGCCCCATGAAGGAGACTGAGTAATGCCAGCATATTCATTTAATGTTCACTGTGTCTTCCTAAATTACTAAGTCATTATTTGACTTTGTATTGCAGGTATCATGCTCACCCCTTCCTTATTTTGGCCCACAGCGAACAAAATCTGTCAAATTTGATGCTTTCACTGATTTGTTCACTTGGACATGCAAACAGCAAGCTTCTGATTAGCAAAAGAACCCATTATTTTTCTCTGAAATTAACAAAAAAAAACCTTCTTAAGTACAAAAGCAATGTGACAAGCAGCATGGCCTTTTCAAAAGCCTTCAGTGGGCTGTAATACATACATAGCAGTAAGCAATGAGTTTGATGTAGGTTGTCAGTTCTCAGGAATAAGGGTAGCTTTGCCCCCAGTCATAGAAGCACTCTTGAAAGCTGAACTAGTATATGCCTGATGACACTTCCCTGAAGACTGACCTTCTTTTAAGAGGACAAAATCAGGTTTTTATTAATTCCAGCTCCTGAAAGATTCAGTCCTCATCATGAGGACTTCATTACATAGTACAGTATTTAACAGAAAGATCATAATAACGTTAAAAATGTATAGGTATATTTTTATTTATTGCTATTATTATTAGCCTTCTACAAGAATGTCCTACCTGTATCTGGGCCTCTGCATCCCTAATAGATATATTCAGGGAGCTGACTGTGGACCCTGAACGGGGTCTCTTCTCTTGTCTCAGGATCTCTGGACCAGCACTGAATGAATGCCTCATCTGACCTTGATCTAGCAGATGTTGTGGCCGCTGGAGTACAGGTGAGTCAGGCCCTCTTGAACCCAGGAGTTCCCCTTTCTTGTCCATTTTGACCTCTTTGGTGAAGGACGTCATGGCCTGTTGCTGCTTTCTCTTCTTGTATTCTGTCATAAACTTGGAGATGGTTTTGTCAGTGGCTATGGTGTAGATTTTGTTGCCGGCACTCTCCCACCATTCTTTTTTCTTGGTTTGCTCTTTCTTCTCTGGTTTAGGGCTCAGGGGTGGGGGTAGCAGCAATATTTCTCCACTCCCTCCTCGAGGTGTCAAGCTGTCTCCCAGCTGGTCCCTGATTTGACTTCGGTCATCTTCTGATGGTGTGTCCTTTCCAGATAGCCCTCCAGTTGACGGGGTGGAGGTTTCTGAGTGAAAAGATGGTAAAATGAAGAAAGAGTCACCTTTGAACACTGGAGGCTCCTCTACATTATTCTCCAGGTCCAGATGCATTTGGATGTAGTTGTTGCACAGTTCCATGCAGAGCTTGTGAAGCCGCTTGATCAGCCATCCCCAGTCTGCATTGCTGACAGGCTGGACGCTCAAAGATGGGATCCGAGCCCTCCACTGCCTCTTCTCCTTCCCTCGTGGGGGACTGACCTGGGCAGTTTCTTCAAAAATGTCTTCATCTTCTGAAGAACACTGCTGTGACGAGTCTGTGCTTCTCTCATCATCTTCAAAGAGGATCTTTTTCACTTGCTCTGCGGTGATGTTCTCCTGGTTTGTCAGGATTGCACAAACCAAGGCATGGAAGTAGATGTTGAAGCTCATTGCTGACTGGCGATACAAGTTGGCAGCTCCACTAATGCCAGACACTTTTTTCAACAAACACTTCAGCCCAGGTCTGGTGTCAAACTCTCTGGCTGTTCTGTAGGAGTCCAGGAGTAAGTCAAAGATGACAGCCAGGTTTTGCATGGAGATGTACCTGAGAAAACCAGCCAACTTGTTTTCTGGTACTTGTATTGCCATTTTCTCCTCCAGGTTAGAAGGGCCTTTGACAAATTCTTCCAGTAAGATGTCATATAAATTCTGGAGCAGTACTTGGTGGGAAAGCAAGCTCACCACTATCGTCCTGAAAGGAATACTTGGTAAACCAAGCATGGGAAGGAAAAAATAATAGAATATTAAAATGGTGCACTGTGTTTGTATTAGGAATAAAAGCACACTCAAGTATTTCAGCCTGCTATAACTGAGGAATTTATTAACACACAAATTTTTCCTCCACAAACATGTCGGACAACCTTTATTTTGCCATAACAAATTGAGGCCAAAACTAATCTACTACCCAGTTTCCATTTCCACCAATGCCCAGGAGTACTTCTTAAAATAAACCATGAGGAGGTATCCAACCAATAAAGAAACATGTACAGAAACACCAGCAGTGCAATGCAGCATGCAAAGAAGCTGAAGTCTGGCTGAAGGCACATTTCACTGCTTGCTCCTAAGACTTCAACTTGAACACTGAGAGCCTAGCATGGAAATATCTATTCCTAACCCTGTTCCTAACATATGATACTGAGTGATTCTTAGCTGTGCTCCTGTTAGAGAGATGCTGGGAGTTGTTTAGCCCTCACTGATTTTTAATTTGCACAGGGGCCACAGGAATGGCAAATGCCTCCGACCAAAGTTTTCAGGCTTGGAAGAAAGAGAGGATTGTTGTTTGTTATCTCATGGATTTCCAATTATAAACTGTTAAACCTATCTTAAAGTCCTTTAAAAAGGTCTTTTTGTAAGAATACAGAGCAATGTTTTAAACAGAGCTAATGCACATAAAATACTTGGTTTGATGTGATGGGTCAAGTTTTAACTAGCATAGCTATCAAGTAAGGAAGAGATTTTTCAGTTTGCTTGCAATACTGAAGTTTTAGGTCTATGTCAAAGCAAACCATATAACATGAGCAGTTCAGTTGTAGACCTTTGACATTTTTTGTTGGAAAAATTATTCTGCTTTCATTAAACAACTTTCAAAAGTGTCTGGGAATACTAAGACAAAAAGCCAAATATTATTTTTTTTGAGAAATCCTATCAAAACACAAATTTGAGAATACAGTATTTTAAAAAAAAAGTTCAGGCAAAACTGTTCTTCAGTTACATTCCCTGTGTCACTTTGCCTACTGTGACACAATTGTCAGTGCTGATACATGAGTAAAATTTAGTGGTCTTATAACAGTAATCTGATAGTGATAAAATGTTGATGATTAGCACATGCAGTTGAGCTCTTTATGGGGAAGTAGTTTTCTGCTGTAAAAATCATTAGAGGCTCTGACTCAGAAAAGCTCTTAAGAGCATATATATAAAATTAAATGAGAGCTTGCAGTGATTTCAAGCAACTAATCGTGTTCCAAAAGCAGGGTCAGGAATGAAGGAGATCTGCTTTCCTTGTAATAGCCAAAAAAGCAATTTACAAGGACAGTGTAAAGTACTGCTCAATCCCAAAAGAAACTGGTAGAGAACTACAGGTGAAAACACAATGCCAAAGCTGGTTAAGGATAGTATTTTCTTATTCTGCCCAAAGTTTCAAACTGAAATATATGATTACTTTTTAGGAAGAAGAAAAGCTCCCTTACCCCAGCTTCCTGTGAAACAATGCAGCATGAAGGAAACAAAACCAAAAGGGAGAAGTGAAACCCTGCTAAGGTTAAAGTAAAATTTTGGAAAGGCCACATTTACTATCATGCATGATTGCCATATTACTGCACTACTGTAGCAAATAATATGAAAACAGTGGCACAGTCAACTTGTGAACTGTGTTTTGGGGAAAAAATGAGCATTGCTGGGATAACACTTGGCTATGGGCATATACACCTTTAGCAGTTGGTTGGACAAAGCGCAGTGTGAGAGCATTCAGAGTTTGTATTAATTGCAAGCTTTATTTATTTGTTTAAAGACCAGCAAGACCCTTGCTACCATTACAAACACAGCCTGTTAGGTTGCATGGCCTTATGTGCTGTGAGAGGTGAATATTCCAGTCTTTTGCTTTGCATTCATAGTAACAAGAAGAATGACCTGCTAGCCTTTGGATAAAGTAGGTCTTTTCCCCTGTAAAGGAAGGGGAGACCTTCCTTTACAACCTGTGATCTCAGGCTTTCTTTGTCTCTGTGCAGGGCCCTGTTGTCTGATGGTGAGGCAACAGAGCACCTGCTCTTGGGGGAAAACTACTGTACAGCAGCGTAAGAATAGAGACATCTTGCATGGTCTTTCTTCCTGTCCATCCAAAGAAGGAACATCACATTCTGTCTCCTTGTTCCAAGCAATAGTTTAGATTTGAATGGTATAAAACCACGTTTGGTATCTCGTAAAAGAAAATCTCACACCATTACATACTTTGCAATACAAACACAAACCCTGAATGCAGAATTCTGATTCTTGGCCCAAATGATGGTACAGCAGTTGTTTAAACAACCAAGTGTAAGCAAAAGGAAATATTCTTTCACAGGATCAGACTGTAGTGCAAATAGATGAGTTTCTCAGGTGGTAACGTAACAGAAAGACTTCCACAAAAATAATGTGCCAAGCAAAAACAACGTTCCCTAGCTCAATGCTGACAGCTTTGCAGAATTGGATGTGGTCTCTTCAGTTTATAATGCCTCAGTTCATCCATTCCCTTTTTCTACCTTCTTAACCAAGTAATACTGAATTTAAAAGTCCCTTAGTGATGCAGACATTGCATTATCTAGGTATCGCTAAAAATGCAACAGTGTCACAAAACCTAATTTGATCAGTGTATTCATTTTTGCTGATGAGCCCTATGGGAAGGTATGATTTACCAGGATCAGTTCACATGTCTTCCTGTCCAGCAATATTTTTATCTTGCTTTTAGTGGCACAGTGTCTTCCTTAGAAGATATTTTACCTTCTCTGGTTATGCCCATTTGGTTTCTTATCTGGCGGCAGGTCAATGATGAGCACACATGATTGGGCGTGTTCAAACCCTTCCTTGTTACTAGGGGTTTTTGGGGAGCACTGAGTCTCCAGCATGAAGACCTAGAAAACAACAAGTCACAGAAAACAATCAGTTTCCTGCTTGCAGTGGGTCCGGGGCAGGGGGGAGTTGGGAATAAGGTTCCCTGCAGTGTGAAATATCTGTCATACTCAATTATTTTACAGTGATAGAGGTATTCCCCCAGGCTGACCTTTCCTGAAGGATGCTACTTTGGTAAAACAGCAATGGGCTACCTCCAGACATCCAGCAGGGTGCAGGGCAAAGGACAGACATATTTTTCTTTGAACCTGTATAAGGCATAACACCAAATTCCAAACCAAGTTTTCTGCTGTCTGAATGCTTCTATCTGAAAGTATCACATACAGCGGAGACAAGGACCTGTTTGCACGGTTAGCTGGTTGCACCTAGTTGGTTGTTGGAAAGATTGATTTTCAGCCATGAAGATACAACAGACACCTAATATGCAATCCTTTGGGGGTTTGTTGTGGTTTAACCACAGACAGCAACTAAATACCAAGCAGCCACGAACTTACCACACCCCACGCCCCATCCCTCTCAAGGATGGAGAGGGGAATCAAGGAAAAAAAGATAAACCCCATGGGTTGATATAAGAATGGTTTAATAATTTAAAGATAGTAATATCAACCACCACCACAAAAAGGGAGGGAAAAAGGAAAAAAAAAAAAGAAATAAAACTTGGATGGTACAGTTGTTCATCACCCAATGTCTGATGCCCAGCCTGTTCCTGAGCAGATCCTGCTAGACAACTCCCCTCACTGACATACTGAGCATGGCACTATGGTATGGGATATCCCTCTGGCCAGTCCCCATCAGCTGTCCTGGCCATGCTCACCCTCAGGCTTCTCATGCACCTCCTTACTGGCAGAGGACAGAAAATTGAATGGTCCTTGACTTAGTGTAAGCACTATTCTGCAACAGCTAGAACATCAGTTTGCTATCAACATTATTCTCAACTAAATTCAAACCACAGCACTGTACCAACTACTAGGAAGAAAATTAACTCCCTCCCAGCCAAAATCAGTTCAGTGGGAAACAGGGAAACAACTCTCAATTGCTGTAGCTTTGTTTTGTAGCTTTGTAGATGTGGCAAATCCTCACTGAGGAGGACTCATGGAATGTCCCTGATAGTGTCTACAAGAAAAGTATTAATGTTACATTCCCTGCTTTCTTGAGTTCTGCATCTTTAAAACTTAATTTAAAACACATTTTCTATTCAAACAGAGTCTGCCACTACCACATTATTTGTGATCACCAATCCTGGTCTGTGTGTCTCAGATTTTCAAGCCACATCAGAGTATGATTTATCAAGTCAGAAATTGACACCAAACATCTGCTGGCTGTTTTATTCTATCTGTTTTCCCATGCTGAAACTGTCATATGGTATTCACAGATCTATGGTACCCTGCAGGTCATTAAGTTCAGTCTGCTGTATTTCAAAGAACTTGTTTCATATAACCACTTTCCTAGAATGAATAACCTTCATTGTAGTCAAAAGGACAAGGTTGTTTCCAAGTTTGCTCTGCTGATTCTGATTAGGAGTTAGTGAATCATTTGTTAAATGTCAGCACTATCTTGTAGTTCCCAGTAATCCTTTTTCTTCTTTGCAATCTATACCTAGGTATTTATAGAGAAAAATGCTTTGATAAGTTAATCAAATCTTGTTTTCCTAGTTTTATATCACCATCTCTGTTCTAGTGCAATTTTTGTCCTTTGAATTTATCATTCTTTAAGAGAGTATTCAGAAATCTATGTGACATTCCTGATGAGAATTCACCATTGAGAATTCACCATGAGAGAGACACCACTATTTCCCTTTCTCTATCAGAAACATCTCCACTGATGTATACTAACCTGGCAATTTTTAAAATTACATTACACAGTAGGCTCATTGTCATTCTTCTCTAGATACCCATGCATTTTTTCCCACCCTAGGCATTCCAAATTTCTATTTACAGGGCAACAGGTTTTTTGGTTAGTTTTTGTTTGTTTGTTTGTTTTGTCCTAGTTTCTGGTAATTTTTCTGAATACTACTATTAGACAATTGATGTTAGCCTGGTGATGAGAAAGTCTTTGTCTGTACGGTTTGTGAGGAAGATGGTGGAAAAAATACACCTTCATATAGAAAAGCTCCAAGTTTAAAAGGTTTTCTAACTTCCCCTGAAACATCTGTCAGTACCTGTTGTGCCATGGCTCTGATTCTCCAGTACTCAGCTTCAGCACTTGGTGAGAGGGAGGGGGCTGCCACCTTCACTTCACAGGCATCTCCACTAAAGCTTTCAGTTCCACTGTGGAAATAGCCCAACAGGTTCTATAGAGAGACACAACATCAGAATTTCACTGTGCGTTAAGCAAATGGCTGCAGCCATGCCCAGCCTGTTTGTGTGAAATACAAGATTCAGTGACCTTTCCCATTCCCTCCAGCTGGTCACCTGCCATCCAGCAATTAATATATCCAGTGTAAAAGCAGCTTCTTATGGATGATGGTCTGCAAAGACTTCACAGGATTTTTTGTTTGCAAAACAGACAGTGAGTTGAAAACTAGTCTATATGGAGCATGCAGCTACAGCAAAGTAACACTGTCTTCTACGTAGATTTTGTAAATCCAGGGGAAGAAATGGATCAAAAGGGAAATTTTCACCTATTGAACTCTTCTGATTTCATATGGACAAGGCAATTTAAAATGTCTGAACTGTAAGCTATTAGTGTTGTCTGTATATGTTTAGAAAAACTGATTTCAATCTCCATTGTTGATCCAACACGTTTAACTGTGAATTAACAAATTAACCACTTGTCAAAAGTTAGTGCATCCACTATGTGATTACATTTTGACTGACAGCAAAATGGCAGTTTTACCTTTACTGGCTCTAGAGTGGCAGAGAATGCATCCTGCAAGGCACAACATGCAAGCCTCCACATCTCTTCAGTGAAAACAGGCCCTGCTGTCACCAACACATACCTGCAAGGACACAGGAAAATGTTAACATGTTCAAGAAGGAACTAGACCATTCTTACTTATAAAGGGAGAAGGTTCAAAATCCCCATCTTTGGAAGTGTCCAAAGGGGATTTGAAACTAAGTGATCTTTAAGGTCCATTCCAACCCAAACCATTCTATGGTTCTACGAAAACAGAACAAAAGGCTTACTCAGTAGCTAGCTAATGTTATCCAATCTCCTCAGTTGTTACCCTGACCTAATTTTGAAATTACACTATAGTTTTGACTTTTTTCTCCTTTGCTTTTCCTCTTTAAGTAGACATCTTGCTGCAAGAACCACACACTATGTAGCTGTATAAATGCAGTGCTTATTTAGATCATGACTGTAATAAACTGAAGACTAGGAAAGGTGCTAATTACCTCTGAAGACCTGTGAATGCCAGGAGAAGACCCTTTTTCTTAAGGATCAATTATTGACTAACTATACATAAGTAATGTGCAAGTGCTTTTTTTGAGAACCATACACATAGTAATGCCTAAAACCACAGGTTCTGAAGCACACTGAAAATAGCAAGGAAAGGTGAATAAGTCTAAAATTCATTATTTAACTAAAAAGAGCTAACATGTATTGTAGACTTCTTCTGTTGACCAACTTACCAGTCCACAAGTTCTTCAAAGACATAGATGTCTTTTTCAAATATGCTAAGAGTGAACAGATTGGGTTACCTGATACAGGAGCAGCCAACTCTGGAAATAATTTCTGTTGGTTCTGCTACACAGGCTACCAGTAACTTGAAAAGATCTTTCAACATAGTATTGATCATATTTTCATAACCAATATCTATAAGGAAAAAATACGGACCAGTTTTAACATCATTGCCTTTTCATTATAGTTAGAGATAAACAGTCTTGCTACACTTACTGCTATTCAGAGAATTTGCAAAAACAAATGCTTTTTATGCAGCTATTGAAACATGCATCACATCAAGCTGAAATAAGAACAATCCTTTTAAGTTAACAATATAAAATGTCTAGACTGAAGTGGTACAGGAGAAATTATCTTAGATCCTGTTTCTGATATTCTAGTTCCTTGTGATCAAAGTCTTTGCAGCTTCTTTTGGGAAGTATACTAAAGATGATGATCTTTTAATTTTGAAGATAGCCCTGCTCTGAGAAGGAGCCTGGTCTAAATAACTTCCATAAATGTCTTACAATTTTTTCCCCATAATTCTAAGCCTTATAAAGAAAATAAAATCCCAATCAGAAATGTTTAACTCACCTCCTATTTTATGCTTGAGCAACCAAAAAAAAGCAATGAAACCACCTCCCCAAGCAGCTATTCAGTAACATGCAACTGATGACAGTAGACCTGACTCTACAGTGACATACCTGAGTGTATGAAATTCTGAATGTGCTCCACTACAAGTTCACTGGAAAGGCCAATGGCATGCTTGAAATTAGAAGATGCCACATCCCAGTAAGAATGGACACCGTGGCTGCGATGGAGCCAAAGAGACATCGTGGGAAGAAGAAGATGTACAACTGCATAAATGCCAAATCCCGGTCCTTAAAATAAACACAATAATGGTTGTATATACTTGCTTACAAAGCCTACAGCCTCAGTAAATTTGCTAACTTGTTCCAAGATGAAGCCTGTGGTAATGCTGAAGGAAAGAGGTTCTGCAACTTTTTTGTGGGATGAGAGTGGCAAAATGTTTTGGATGTAGTTATGGGGTACATTTAGCCAACTGTTTACCTGCAGTCTTTCCCAGCAGATCTGCAGAATTATGTAACTTTCTCTTTTCATTTCCTAGACATGAAGCAAACATTTTCTGTGGCTAGGACATCGACAGAGTACCACACCTCTTTATGGTGCCATGCTCGATATTCTCTTACAAGATGCCTTTTGTCAACAGAATGATGAACTAACTAGTACAACTTATCAGCTCTGAGAAAATCCCTTTCTAGTAGAGAATGTCTCTGTGCAGCTTTAACACTAGTAACATGCTTTACAGAAATGGCTTAGGAGTCTAAAAGGTTTGGTTAGGACTCCACTAGTTCACATTTTATCAAGCCCTTTCATTACCAGGTGTCTTGGCGATGTCCCTCAGCAACTCAAAGAGCAGATCCAAAGTAGGAGGCTGGTGCTGACGGGGACAGTTGGATATAGCAGTTGTTAATTCTTCCAGCAGAATAATCCAGACATTGATAAGGCCTATAAGTAAAGAAAGGAAGATTAAAAACCATGAGTAAAATACTGCTTGACACAGGTGAAACTTCCCCTCAGAAATGATGAAAATTAATAAATTAAGTAACTTTAAGGTAATGGTTCTTGCATGTTTACCGTTGCCATGTAATGGTTGTGGGAAATAGCCATTTTTGAAATAATGGTTTCCTTTTCCCTCCCTTTTTATCAAATTTGTGTTTTGTCCCATCCTTCCTGATCAATGCACACCTTGTTCTGGTCATAGTTTACTATTCCTACTAGCTCAGTCTCTTTAACCTTGTGTAAAACATCCCACAAAAAAATATAAATAAAACCTCATCTCATCACCATTGCAAATGCTGCCCAGAATAGATTGTACTCCTTTAGGTTATGCTTTAACGTAAGGCTCCTGAGGAGACTAGCCATAATTTAACTGGTTCTATTTGGTACTCAGAACTGAACAGCAAAAATGCCTCATGAGGTAGGATCAGGCTGCCTCACATGTCATCTTTAGATGTTAAAGAGGTCACAGAGCTGGAAAGAACAGCAGAAAGGATACAGGTGAGCTCTCATCTACACTGGCAAACAGGTATCCCCTAAAAGATTATGGGACACAACTAGTATTCAATACAATTTGAACAATTTTTGGTTAGGAATTGCTGCCCTTTAATTTTTCACAGATCCTTTAAGTATTTGCTAGTTCCCCATGATAACATGAACAACTAGAAGGATCTTGCACATTACACTCTTAAGTCACCTTAAAAGGCTATGGGTTTATTAGGCTAAAATAGATTTTACTTTGGTTCACTAACAAGTTCATGTTCTCTGCCAGTGGTAGCTATGATGATGTAGTCTGTATCTTAACGATGCTTGCTGGCTAATTATGTTCTAAAAGCAATACAAGAGGGAATTTTGTTTAAGATTCACTGACCTTGCTGACTGCAAGAATCTTCCCGAGAAACAAGGAAAAAACAGTGAAATCATTACTTTGTAACTAGGTTGATGACTTATTTATTCACACCACTTTCAGAGGGCAGTATGTATGGTGAGATTGTTTTGAGTCAGTCAGACTTTAATGATACTTCTGGATAAAGAAACAGCATAAATGACTCAGAACAGAATACGGACATTTCCTAACCTGGGAGAACTGAGTATCTCTAAATCACCCTCTTGGAGAGTCCAGCATGAAATCAAATACAGTATGAAAATATACTGCAAATATGGCAAAGTAGGTTAAAACATTTTGCCTCATCCTGCTACTGACATTGAGTACTAGGGTGCCAGGTGAAGACTACCTTGTGTCTTTACTGTAAAGTCAGTTTGCCTAGCAATGTTCTAACACCATTGCCATGTAAATAACAAATTGAGTGACAGTCTCAGGGCTTAGCTCTGACAAGAGCCAAAAGAAGGTTTATTTGCTGCAGGGTGATATTTCTGTTTATTGACAGGCAGAGTCACTTCAGAACAGCAGGCAACTGAGGCGGGGAGAACCTAGGTCAAGTTCCAAGTCTGATTCAAAGCAGAGGCTTCAATGACTTGGGTCTCCTACATGCCAGGTGAATATCCTAAAATCCCCTGAGAGAGAAACCAAACAAAAACCCAGCACTGAAAGAAGGGAGAGGTTGTTTTGTGAAAAACTAGGACTTGTGACTTTCTGGTTTCAGAGAGCAGCTTTTCTCTCCTTTATCCAGGGTAGCAGGAACAGGACAATCCATGTGGTGGAAGAGTCTAGATAAAAGTAGGTACCAAGGGCCAGTCTGGTGAGACACATGAATGAAATGCACTGGAGTCAGCCTGCTTTCTGCCAGGTTGCAGCTGACTCTTCACAGAGGCAGCATGGTTGGAACAGCTCAGTAATTCACATATCCAAAAGTACTGCTGGGAAGGTCTCCTGAACTCAGAAGCCATAAGGCTGCATTCCTCTACTGCTTGGCTCTGCACACTCTCAGTTCATCCAACACCTGATTAATCCACAACCCATATAAACCACACAAATAATCAGAAGACAAATGCTGCTTGTTTTTCTAGAGGGCACAGTGCTTTTTATGGACTTCAGAAATTCACTGTTTATTTCAAGAGACCACAGGACCTAAGTTCGGAAATATTTAAACAATGATTCTTTATCTTTTTAGACTGTAACTCAATACTGGTATTTTTTTCTGTTAAAGGCAGGCCTGCCAATACCAACTTCAAAAGGTTTTCACTCCCTTACTTCAGCTGTGGTCTAGAAAGTATTTTTGTTTTAGCTATCAGAAATACACAATGGTTGTATTATGAATATCAGGATAATCAAAATAATTGTTAATCAAAATATTGTTTTCTTGCCCTAAGAGAGGGGTTGTATTTTTCTTATATATGAACTGTATCTTTTACATAAAGAAGGTTACGAGATCTGAACTTCCAAGGTGAGTGTGTGTAGACAACAAGGGAACAAACTATGAAGTTTTCCCTCCTTTTTGCTTTCAGCAGTTGACAAAATTTGCAGCAACACATAGAAGAAGCAGTTGATTAGTTCTGCATTTACTACTTTCAATGCACTTACCAGTGTCATCATCAAAGTCAGAAAGGATGCACTCAATCCCATCCTCACTGCTGGCTGACTGTTCCTGCGCTCTTCGGGGCAAGTTAACCAGCCGGCCGCTGAGGAAGATGGGTTTCAAGGGCATTTTATAGATTTTGGCTAACAACTTGGGAGGGTGGAGGAGAGGAGAGAGAGAATGAAAAAGAAGATAAATATCCATGCAGTAGTTTGTAAAAGTGATCACATACAACACAGGTACGTAAAATAAAATAAAAGGTATGCAAACACAATTAGAGGCCAGAAGTCTTCAGTTCACTGACAAGTAAAACTTTGTGGGTAAAGAGAAGGAGAGCTGCAATTTAAATGACACATTTCTGAGATGGGAGTGTGCTCTCTTCTCTTTTGTGAAGGGCAAACATTACAACTCACTGATTGCATCTCTGACCTACGAAGCTCCGTTAGCCATACTATTGCAGGGATACTACCAGCATTTAATCATTATTTATTTCTACGTAAATGATGTACTTGCAGTATACAGACAGGAATTTTTTTTAGTAATTCCTGCTCTTTTACTGGCAAGTTAAAAGGTATAACAAAATATAAATGGCTGCTTCTTTTAAAGAGGAGAAAACATTTCCCCCTCACTGTGAACTGGAGTTTGTAAGGATGAGGAATAGCAATGTGGTACAAATAGCGTATAGGCAGAACATACATTAGACATACACACAGATATTTACTAATGTTTTAGATGAACAAGATAGCAAGTTGAGTTTGGTATATCTGCTGTTTATTATTCTGAGTTGCCTTATTCTTCCCTTCTTTTTTCAGTCTGCATACTGAATCTACCCATTATCTCTGAATGTAGATATTAAGTACTTTCAGCAATGATAGTATTCTTTGTTTTGCTTTTGTATTGTACCCAGAAAAACACGGCCTGGGTCCAACGAAAGGACCTGCAGGTGCTTCAGAAATACAAACAACATTATAAAATCAGACAAAAATTGTCCGGATAACCCTGGATAATAACATATGCTGTGTGCAAGGAGATTACAGGAAACATGCCAGCATTCTAATTATTAGAGATTTGTCCTAAGCTTCAGGTATGTTTTCATGACACAAATAAGCTGCTTCTGCATTTCAGACAGTGTAACCTGTTGTTCTTAAAATATAAGAATTCTCAACTTCTTGTTTTGGTTTGTTTTTTTTGTCTTTCATTCCCAACACTGCTTATGGTAACTGTTTAAATAAGAATTAATTTAGCTTTGAATTATGTTACTACAAGGTTTTGAACCTTCACATTTTCTCACATGCTCCCTGCGTCTGAATATTTTTATCTCCTTGGTGCTCCCACCGCTAACTGGCCTGGAAGGTGTGGTATTCCCTCAGATTACCAGCGTCCATTTGGCAGCACAGGGTATTACCATCAGGGTCACCACAGACTCTGTTGGGTTCACGCAAATCACCCAGTGACTGCTGCAAAGCCTGCAGGTTGGAAGTGTTTCCCAGGCCAGGTTAGTGCCTGTATAAGACTGTTCATCATACCTGAGAACATCTCCTGAGGTAATCAAGCGCGGGAAGGCACAAGTCTGTAGATGCAGATCCTGATCCTGGCACACAGTCACCCGTCTCCTTACAATCTACTTCCCCTGGGGACAGGAAAGGCAGCATTGGGAAGGACAGAAGAAAAGAAATAAATAGAGCATTAATTCTCTTTTCTCATTCGGTTATGCCCTAATGTCTGAACAGAATCCAGAAAACATCCTTTGTTTGATCTTCTTAGATGACAACCAGGTGACCCCCACACAAACAATACAGTAACATGGGGCATAGTTAGTATACAAATTTTTATATGAATAAATGCTTTAATAAACATATGCCTATTAATTTCTCTTTAGTAGAGTCTTTTGGAGTTCTAATAATAATACATCATATTATCTGTCATATTGACTCCATTCCATTTCTTCCCTGGGTGTAGGAATTACTTGCTCATATTCATCCTTTGCTCAATTACTATACTATTTTTTTCTCTTCATTTGCACCCCACTGCCCCAGAAAATTCTTCTGCCACAAGTTCTTCCTATTAGTTTATTTACTGCTTAAATATATAATTTTATATTGTGTATACCACACTTCCTTATGCTGTCTAATGCAGGTATCAAGGTCTCACAGTTTCAACTGTATGACACACATCCTCAGGTTCCAGTGCCTCTCTGCTCGTATTCCCAACTTCCATCACCTGACTGCTCCTTTCAGGCCAGCATCACTAAGGGAATTCAATAAGCAGAGCAATTCCAAGGCATCCTGCTTCAGAGCTCCTCTCTGGATAACTCCATTCACTCCATCATTTTCCCTGTCTGCCAGTCTGCCCGTCTCTTCTCAGCTAATGTTCTGTCCACCTCAGAATACTTGGCTCAAAATATTTTTTCCCGTTTAGCCAAATACTTTCCATTCAGTGCCAAATCTGAAGCATGACTAGATGCCTATTAACATTTTCCTGCCTTAAAAAGTTATTCCTCTCATAAAAAGCACAAGATAAATATTATTTTATTAGATCCTAGTTTGTTCTCCTTTAACTGTATTTATTTGCTTTTTCTATGCTCTTAACTATTCCCTCCATAATGTATTTTAAAGTTTTGTCTACTACTGAGATCAGCCAGGTCAGCAAGTGAAGTTTGAATCCTTTAGTTTTACAACAAAATGCACATAGTATGGCATTGTATCTGCTGATGTTTCCTATAGTCCAATTACCTTTAATACAAAAAAAGACCTTGCTTTTTGATATGTGACCACAATGGGGTCAAATTATCTCATGAAAGCAAGAAACATAAAGAAATGTAAGACAGGCTTTTAAGCTCTCCAGAAGAAACATGAGTTCCCTCTACTGGTACTGGACAGGTAAGTTTATTTCTCTTTTGCAGTAATAACTACAATTACAATTACATCACAAGGTGAATTCTTCCCCCATTGAAATCAATGGTGAAATAGCTCAATGAGACAAGAGTAATATGAAAGAGCCGATTTGCTGCAGCTAGGTGCTTCATTTAAATCAAAAGGAGTTGCTTACATATCTAGAAACCTCTGTGAATTAATATTCATATAGAACCCAAAAGTTCCATTTTATCACTACTTAAAAGTTCTATAATTTACATCCACAAAAATCCCCAACATTGTCACAGTTCAATGAGAAGGGTCAAATTCCAACGATCAAGGCAAGCCATGGATCACCAGCATGGGGGCAGAATGACCCAGCACCATTTGCCTTTGTTCCAAAGGCTGGTGAAGCATGACAATTATTCTGCAGGGTCACCCTGACATGCTATGCCTGGTTTCTGCTGCCCGCAGTGTAACAAATGCCCTGCTCTGTTGCAAACATTCCACGCTCTCTGCACAATGCCAGGCCATTTCTGCAATATTCTAGGTTTGGAGGTTTTTTGTTTTATTATTTACATGAATATAAGCAAGTCCTGGTGTAAACTAAGATCAAATTAAGAAGCAGACACTTAATAGTGAGATGCATCTTTGCTGCTATAAAAACTTGAAGAACTGGTAGTATTAAAAATGTTACAGAAATAATCCCTTGGTCTTGATTTTATTTTATTTTTTTAAAGCATTCTGGACTCAACATCTTCTGCCCCTCTCTTTCCTACCATGCTATGTATTACATAATTGAATTATCCTCTTCTGTGGGATCAAGCTTGACATATCATGGCTTAATAGAAAAATATTTACCCAGTCCTTTGACAAACTTCATAAGGCACATAATATAACTGGTGGCAGCGTTGGCAAAGACCTGGATGTTGTCTGTGTTTAGAAACGCTTCAAAGACATCAAACACCGGAGCCTGGCGTTTCCCTGGGGAGATAACAAGATGAGAACTCTTCCTCACACCCTCTTAAAAATAATTTTCAACCATTTTTCAACAACTTAACTGAATCTGTAATCTTTTCTATTCTGGGCAGAAACGATCTTAAAAGTATAACCTTCTTTTGCTCCTGAGGCATCTTGTGTAGCCTTTCACAGGATGTGATAGAGAGTCCCTCCTTTGCCCAGTCTATGACAAATACCAGTTTATGCCTGCTCAAATGGTAACAGCAGGTTTGAGCTCTTGAACTCAGGAGCTAATGCTTCTGTTTGGTGGAGGTTTCTGTTTAGTTTCTGATAATTGCCAAGATGACATTAATCGTGCAGAAAACTATTCAGACTATAGAGTAACAAAATAGCCTTGCTTTTCCAAACTAGATTATCAGTCTTCAAAAGCTGTGTACACCAGCATTCAGCCATCAACCATAAGAGATCTCAATGACAAAGTTTAGGAGGAAAACCACATCCCTTACACGTGACTTTTCACATTTAAACACACCTAATGGGGCAAAAGAACAGAAAAAGTGGGTTTTCCCATATTAACACATTCCCATACAAGCAAACATCTCTGGGAAGGATGCACATTCTTACAGAAATGTGGTCTGTAAGAGCACTAGGAATCTGAAAGCCTTGTGATCAAATACCTGGACAAGCACTTGCCTAGATTATCACAACTAGTTACCCTGACGTATAAGAGCAATAGGTTTGATACAAAAGGGAAGACAGTCCACAAGAGACATGCTGCTTGGATGCAGTCCTTTGTCTAGCAGGAAAGTGACAAATGCTCAGCCAAGCTCAGTACCCTTGCACTACTGTCTTGCTCAGAATTATTCAAATAGGTTTGAAGCCCTTCTTTCTCATTCTAATCATTTGTTAGAATGTAGAGGATAAAAGGTCAGAACAATGTATCTGCTTTCCTTCCTACCCCAACTAATAAGTCAGATACTTTGGCACTGCTCTGGAGTGTTGCAGTGGCACTGTTCAATTTGGGCATTTAAATATATTGAATTAGTTACTGTGTCCCCCAGGGTAGCAAAAGCACATTTGAAACAGTGCAGTAAGTCCTTACCCATAGAGTATTCTCCTACAAGGTACTCTTTAACCTCTGACTTGCTGCTGCTGTGCACTGTTTCCAGGGCACTGAACAGGGGCCTCCATCCCGACTGGATCTGGGTAGAACACATTTCCACCAACTCTCCTATAGAGGTGATCACCTGCAGCCAGTGTAGGAGGGGTTAAAAGAAAAAGAACCAAAAACCAGAACTGATATACAGATGGATCTTCAGAAGGAATGAGAATGTCATTCCTAAACACATTCCTAGACCTCACTATGACAGTCCAGATTAATTTATTCTTTAAGATTTTTTACATAGTAGAAAAGCTTTATTTAATTGCTTTAAAGCCAGGTCTACTGCCTCTGTGCTCTGCCACAATGCTGGATTAGGTAGGCAGAGCACTCCCAATTCCTTGAGGATGATTAAGGGGCAGCATTCAAAGGGAATTTGGGAAACACATTCAGGTGGACCATGTGCACTCTGGAAAGCATTCTTATGGGCATGGAGACCAGATAGAGACACATTGATCAGAGCTGACTTGCCTGGTCTTGCACGTCCTCATCACACAGCTCCAGCTGCATGATGCGCTCAAAGGGGCGGAAAAGCGCCTCGTTGAAGTGAAAGTGAGAAGGCTCATTCCAGTCCATCAGCACCTCAGTGAGGATGTCATGGATGAAGGAGACAGCCTTCTGAGACACGTGTCTCTCCTTGTGACAGGCAGCCTGCAGGGAAAGGAGAAGTAATAGACTGTGTCCAAGCAAAAAATTTGCTTTTAGTCAGACACTTTCAAGGGTGGTAAGCACTACACGTTACTGAACCTTCAAAACAGCTTCATCACTGATGTGACCAGGGACCCCACTGTAATGGAAACAGGAGACCACTGCCATGGAAACAGATTACTGAGACTCTGAGCTGCCTGGAGGTCCACAGATGTATGAAAGTTTCCTGGCAATTAAAAACACATAGAGCTAAAAATAAATAAATTAAATACTAAAACCCACAGAACAGGGCTTGTGTGAAATGTTGTCTTTTGCTTGGACTGTGTGACCATTTTTCCCTTCAAAAGGTAGCAGCTGAGCTGGCTTAATGTGGGAAAAGAAAACCTGCATCCTTTTATGGGAAGTATTGCAAGGATGCAGACCTTGACTGGGAATATAAGGAGATGAAGGAGTCACTTAGAGCCCCTTGGGGTGGTTTCAGTTTTTTCACCAGACACAATTTGCATCATATTGCAGAAATCCAACACACCTTGTCCCTGTCCCTTTCTGTCACTTACAAGCACACTCCTAGATGGCAGTATTGCAATATATGACACGGCGTATACAACACAGAGCAGATTTGACAAAACCAGATTTGAAGGTTGTTATACATTTTAAGAGCTATCAAGCCTCCTCCATCTTTTTCAGCTTTGTTGCTTCGTGCACATTCCCATTTTTGTCCCCCATTCCTACCTCTACAAGGTGAGGTGCCACCAGGCTCCAGCAGCGCATGAGGTGGAGCAATGGGCGGGATTTACTCCTTACAATTCTGAGCATGGCATCACCAAGCCGGAATAAGTGAAGTGCACTTCTCCTGTCCTGGGTGGATTTTACTTCACCTACAAGAAAATATAAGAATAAATAGAAGCTAAGCATCTGCTGTTCCTCCACTCCTAAATGTCTGAATTAGAATTAGAAATTATTGATTAAGTGATTATTGATAAGCTTTAGTGGGGGCAAGAAAAAGAAAACAAACACTAAACCCCAAACCAATGTAAAATACAGCCTATGCCTGTGTAGGTAAAAGGACAGGAGATGGATCCAAGTTTAAAGTTTACTATGCATACTTTAAGTGATGACTTTTTTTGGCAAACATATGAAAGACAAAGGCTTGGAAAAGTAGTGCAGTAAAGTTAAGCAAGGAGTTAAATAATTGATGTTAAGACCCAAAATGGTAGTTATGAAAGGTTTTGGTGACATCTACAGGAAATATTATAAACTGCAAATTTTTTTGCTTGGGTATTTAATTTTATATTTCTTATTAAGCAAAGGATACAAAGAACAGAATGTGAGAAAATCCTTTTCTGTTCCCCAGTCACTAATACTTGTTATTTCCTGTTGAAAGGGATTCATCTTCCATTGCTCTTACAACATTTGGAAAGACACTTCATCCTCTCATTTCAAATATACTGATGCTTTTATCTCTATCAAAAGATGTAATCAGGGGACACATAACTTTGAAAATAAAAAATACCACTTAATTTCTCTATCTTAAGTTTAATTTCAGTATTAAAACTACTGTTGTTTGAGCACTACATAACATGAAAAGAGGAAATCTATTTATTAAAACTAGACTTATGAATGTTATGGTCTGGAGACAAGCAAGACCAAAAAAACCTAAAACTTGAAGTGTCATACTGAAAAAATGACAATTAGCACTTCAGGGAGAGAGGAAACCAATTAAATTGGAGACACAGATAAAAACTGTGTCTGCCACAGGACAGAACAAAACCTGTATGACAAATGTAGCTTTGACAGGCACAGTATACATTTAAGTAAAATTATCTTCTTTTGTGTCCAATTCTTCTGGTCTATTTGAGACAGTGATGGAAACAACAATTTACAGGCTCTGTACTGTGAGGTACATGCTCTACTCTGTTGTGGAAAATCAAGCAGGATAAATCCTACTGCTTTGTTTAACATTCTTCATTTGTGTACTTTGTTCTCGATCAGCCATTTCCTGAACACTTCTGAAGTTTTCCTACTGTCAAATGTCAAACCTAAATCCACTGTCTTAAGTCTAGATTGAACCAAGTTTCCATACTGGCCTGGGTTCAAAAATAGAGTTGTGATTATATATTGGCAGGCAATTAACACCCCCAAAGGCCAAGGACCGAATGAATGTCCTCTGACGTGTTTCAAAGCAGGTGTGGATGTGGTCCCTGTCCAAAAAAAGTGCTCAGTCTTTTCTAAAGACAAAAAATTGTTCCCACAATTCTAATAAGAAAGATCTTATTACAAAGTAAGTCCTGCAAGCAGTACGGCTGTATATAAAGCACTCTGTATAGGATCTTCAGATGATTTACCTGGCATTGCTAGCGAATAATCAACTGTATCTGTGACTGAATGGAAAAGCTGGGCCTGAGAAGCCTTCTTGAGCTGGTAAAGGAAGCCTGCCAATGCCGTCAAGTTTAACTTGTCAGCAGCATCTTCAAAAAGCCTGTAGGTAAAGAACAGAATCTAAGTGAAAAATTCATGAGATGCAGACTTAAATGTGTATGTAAGAGGAAAACTCCTGTTTGTGGCTTCTATACATTGCTTTTTGTGACACATTGGGTTATTGAGGGCTTTTTCATTTATTCAGTGCTGCAGCAAGACTTTGATCCAGAAGCTTTATTACTTGGAGGGTGGAAGGTAAGTTGCTATGGGATCAACTAGAACCCTTTCAAGATTCAACCACGGTGCTAAAACACAAAGCCATTTTTTCAAGTTACTTTAATGCTATAAGCCAATCATGAACCAGAAATCAAAAAACCAGTTGAAACATGCCCAGTCCTCACCACACAGATCATCATAGCTTCACTGACTTTAAAGTTACACCAGTTTGCTCCATCTGAAGTTACTGACCCTAACTTGAAAAATAAATTAATTTAAGTCTTAAACCTAAGGTTACTGTACCTGAGTTGCTATTTTGGAATATTTTGCTGGTTTTGGCTGGGGTAGAGTTAAGTTTTTTAACAGTGGCTAGTATGGGGCTATGCTTTGGTTAAACAGTGACACATACAAGCAAGAGTTGTTATTTTCAGCTGCAATGGGCTCCTAGGATTTAACAGTTAAAATCTGTACACATAAAACAGTAAGAGTGGTTACACTGGAGGAGAGCTCCACAGAGATTACAGTGAATTTCACACGGTGCAGCCAGAAATTGACAAAAATATGATTTTCTGTCATTGCTTTTCATGAGAAACTTTCTATAGTCCTAAGAAACAAGGGAATAAGTCCTAATAAACATTTGCACTTAAGTAAAAGGGTAGAAATGAAACCACCATCATTAAAATTTCAGTGTTGCTATTCTCTAAGTCTCAGAACCAAGCTGTATTGTAAGCTTCCTAAATAATAGGTATTTTTATGCCCAGAGTCCAATTTCTACAAGCAGTTTATGCATTACTTTTGGGTCTGAATTTACGCATAACATCTTCCTACAGGCAGAGATCAAGACAAAAAATGTTAGATGGATCAAAAAGGAATTGCAAGGATGCAAACGCAGGAATTTTTCAACTCTAGCCTGGGCTGCTTAAAAATAGCAGAAATAATATCAGTTGGCAGACCATGATGAAAGGACATTTAAGACAGCCATTCTGCAACTGTACTTGGTTCCCTTCCTCCTCTGGACACACAGGGGAAGCCTAACAAACTGTCCACACAGCCCTGACAGAAGCAGCGGCTTTCTGACTGACATTGGTCTTGTCAATCAGTCCCCTCCTGTCAGGACAAGACACCCTTTACTTTGCTTAAGTGAATACAACATATCAATTTACACGCAAGAAATAAATCTACCGCTCTCAGGATGCATTTGATTTGCTTGGCATAGTTACTGCTGTGCATAGACATACTCAGCTCAGTACTTTCAACTACTTCAGAGATGAAAAAACCCCAGGTCTTTTAGAAACTGCTGGTTGTGACAAACACGCAGCTCTCTTGTGAAATTCAACTGAAGCAAGTGGCTGCAATGAACAAAGATTAGACCCACTGCAGCACAAAAAGGGCCATTTTGGTACTGCTTTGGGAACAAGGATTCTGGTTCCTGACAGCAGTGCTTTTACCTGTCAGCCTGCGTGGAGAGCGTGAGAACAGCCTTGGCAGCGCTGGTACCACACAGCAGACTGCCGCCGCGGAAGTCAAAAGCTCTGCCCTTACTGCTGTCCTTGATGAGATCCTGGATGGAAACTGGCTGAATGACAGGATGGCTGCTGAGGGTGCTCTCTTGCTCGGGGGTCAGTGCCTGAGGAGCCTCCCCAGGCTCAGAGTCTGGGTGCAGTCCCCCAGGGGCTTGCTGTGGCTGGGTGATGGTGAGGGAGGGCTGGGCAGCACCATCACTGAAGTGGCTGTGCTCCAGCGTGCTGATGTACTCACACACTCTGAGAAGACACAGGAGAAGTGAAAAATTAATAAACACCCCAAAACAACTCCTCTCCGCACTAATCACAGGACATTTTCCTCAAACCATAAACAGATGCTTTTTAACTCTCCAACTACACACAGATAACCTTTCTTTTGATATCCTTTGGCCTCCCATGTGCCTAGACAGCAAATAGTTTGGTCTATTGCTATTAGATCAAATAATAATATTTTCAGGCACTGAAAAGCCCATTTAGGTTCCTGCATCTGCCACAGTCTTCTGATAACTTTGAAGCTTCTAAGCACTGATTTTGTGCCTGAGTAGTGGTGGAAAACACCACCATCTTTTCTTTTAGAGATGCTGGCAGTTAATTCACTCTGACAGTATCTATACAGAACATTCAGAGAGGCTGCAAAGACCTTTTTCTTAGTCCCTTACTTTCAGGCAACATTGCATGAATTCTGGTGATTTTGGGAAAGCTGGTGAGTACCTGAATACATGAGGCCAACAGTCCTGATTATGGCTTCCCATCTCCAGACCCACATTAAGGACTGCATCCATACACAAAACATGAGCAGTGTGCAGGCAGACTCCCTGCACTTTCCCCATCTGCTCCAGTTTCTGCTCCACTTTCTGTTTCACTGCAGCATAAAAACAATTAAATAAAATTAGCTTCTTCAGCTTTTAAACAAACACTGGTTTGTATACAGGGCGATGGCAAAGGATTACAGTCTGAAATCTATAAAAGACCATGAATTTTAGACCCCCAAAAAAAACAAATCAGAGAAAGCCATTTCTTCCTAATAAATCTAAGGTTTGACTGATCCTATATACATGAAAAAAATCAATGCTAGATTGACACCCTCCAACCCCAAATTCACATCCTGTTGCCCACAGAACAGTTGCAGATTGCCAGTAATATTTCCCTTCAGAGATGGCCAACTGGATATTTATTTTTACCAAAATCTCCTTTGCTATGGAAAAAAAAATTGCATTTGTGGATTTCACACGTATTTCCATACAAAAAGTTTCATGAAAGAGCTCTTGTCAAAGCAAAACTAATTTTGATCTGAGCTGCAACCACTTGGATTTATTTATTTTTTCTGAGAATCCCTGAAAAGCTTCATTTCCATGCCACACTGGAATGGAAACAAGTTTTGAAGCTTTGCAAGCTTTCACAGAACAGATCTGATGGCCTCTGGTCACTGCTGCTGCCTCCTCTTTGCTTCAGCGTAGTCTGGCCAACTCACTTCAGTCATGTCCAGCAAAACAGTCAAAAACTTGTTCAAGCTCAGGCTTTTTCAGTTTTGATTTGTCTACCAAGACACCAAATTTAAGTACCAAGCAGGGTCATTTGTGCAACACTGTGTTTTTTTATCTGCTTCTTGCCATTAGAATTCAGATGTAACCAGAGAAATTTTGTGTACTACTTCTCTAATAGTCACTGGAAACAACAATTGACTTTGACTTCCACTGAAATGTTTGAAATGGTAGCATAGAGATGCAGAACTTTTTATATGCTAAAAAGGCACCATTTTCTATTCCATTTTAATTTAACACGATTCAGAAACAGTTTTAAATATCTGATGATGATGACAAAAGATAATCAAGGACATATAAGCCAGACAGGGAGAGTGATGCAAACTCAGCTTACATTACCACCCAACACACAAAAATCCCCAAATAAGCTTTTTCTCCGATGCTCTCTGGTTGTACTGGTATCACAAGGTTTAAAAAGCACATGTTGAAAAATGCTGTTGGCTTATGCATTGTTCCACTGATTTCAGTTCCATATAGAATATAATTAGTGGGACATAATGGTAAGAACCTAGGACAGCAGGATGTGTACTGAAGACAGATCCTGCGTGCCTCCAAGCAAGTGGTGCACAGCAGAACAACAGAGGGAAACGCCACTGTGTGTGGCAAAGTGCTTTCCAGGTGCAGCTTCGCAGGCAATATGAGATGAGGTAGGTAATTTAATCACGTAGTTACCCTGAGCTATAGCATCACTGGGTTCTGGGATTTCTTTTTCTTCTTTCTCTTCTTGGACACAGGAGGCCGCAGACATTTGGGCAAGAGCAGATGCACAGTTAGCAGCAACTCCTGTAAAGCAACAACGCAATTACTGTATGACCAACATTTCCTCCCCAATCCCATACAACCTCAACAAGCAGTAGGGTCAAGGAAAGTTGGCTGGATATGTTTATGCTGTAGGGCACTCCATGCCTATTCCCATCATCCACACTCCTATGCAAAACTGGAGCAGGATGCTGCATTTCTTTCTCCCAAATTCCTTCAAGGAAAGCTACCATCCTATTTTATGACTCTGCCATGGCACCCCCCATGCAGCATTACCCAGAGCACAGCTCAGCCGGGCTGCCCTCCTTAGTCCATCCAGGCTCACGCAGATGGAGTCCTTCTCCTTTTGGTTCTGTTCTTTGGCTCCTTCTGCTCCCAAGATGAAGGCCAGCCCCTTGGAGCTGCCTGCCATGCGGCCGGTCAGTGGGGTGGACAAAGTGTCAATTAAGTTCTTCCAACAGCCAATTAAAATGTATCGGGCAAAAGCAATTCCTAGAGTGGAAAAAACATTAATACTATTACTACTAGAAAATTACTCCAACAACAGAAATTTGTCTCCAACAACTCCAACAACTCCAAATTGTCTCCAACAACAGAAGCTTTATCATTAGTGGTAAAAGCCAAGTCACATTTGTCCTCTGCATGCTGAACTACCAATTCACATGTACGATGTGCTGATATACTTTCTTTTAAAACTCTTATTCGACACAATTTATCTGCATATGCTTTTGGTACATAACAACCCACTGCTGGTAGACACACTTGAACTTATAATACATTCTTAGTACCTGCAATGACAGAATCATCCATCTTCTGGTTTTGGGAAAGAGGAGATTGAGCTGAAGCAGATGCCATCAGTTGGCCCCCAATTGCACTGCTGCCCAAGCCGTCAATGTCTGCCAGAACATTAAGAAACATCAGATTACTATTTGACACACAGATGGTACAAAGAAAGCATGTCTTCCTGGCTCTGTGTTCAACTAAGTACTAGCTCTCCTGCCTTCTCAGGTGTGCTTTTTTGTTACACTTTCTGGCAGCCTTCCAAAGCCTAGGTATAAACATGAGCTGTGGCATCCTAGGCTTTGCCCCGTATAACCAATGTTTGGTTGGACAGGGGAGATAGCCCACTCTCAAAAGCTGCTCTTCCCCTCTTTAAGTTACACAGTGAACAGAACTTCCAGTAGAGATTTCAAGGTATTTCTTACAGTTCAGAATTTACCACACACTAAATCTATGCATTTCTTGGTATAGTATTTCAAATCTTGCTAAACATCTGTATTTAGATGTTACCAAACCTCAGTCTGAGTCCTCAAGATGGATTGGGATCCTATGTCCTAAATGTGATTTTTAGTAGACCTGTGCATGCTCAATCTCAACCAAAGAAATACAACCCTTTCTTCAACACAACGAAAGACCAGTTTCTCGCAGAGAGTTTAATGTTAGGGACACCAGGTTTATTTCCTTTCTAACAAGCCCCATCTCCACATCCGGGTATTGTTTTTCCAAATGTTTCTTTCATTTTCTCAGCTCAGTAGCTAAACGTAACACTGAGCTCAACACAATCAGCAAAAAACTTTCAGAGCAGTGCCCTTTCATCAAGACTTAATAGCTCAGCTGAAGCCAGTGTGCTCCCTGCATACACTATTTTAATTACATACACATTAAAGCAGACAGTGCATTTTATATCAATACAGTATCATAGCCATCCTGCTGTCTTTCAGCTGATAAAATTTGATTTTTTTCCCCTCAAATGAAGCTAAGGATTGCTTTTAAGCACTTGTGCTCTAGGTTTTCAGCTTCTCTCTAGTGCCATTTGGCATACCCCTGGAATAGCTCAAGTCTGAACCAAGGGGAGTCCAATCTGTGGAAGGCTTCCAGGATCAGATGCCAGTATTTATATGTGTACTGCACCACAGGCACACGGAAATGGCTTTGCTATGACATCAAGAAAACAGCAGCCTTACTGTTTATCATTAACAAGTATCAAATCTACCAGACTGAAGCTGACAGAATCAAGAGATGTTTTGGTTCAGTGAACAAAACCACTCTCCCTGTCTCCCAGAGACAGTTTTGATTTTTTTTTTAAACCTATGCTTCAAAACCACTCTGATGAGCCAAAACAAACACTTAAGTACCTGCCACAGCTAGGTCTGGCTCCTTCTCTACTGGTAATTCCACGTGACACCGCATATTGCATGATGACATGCTGTTCTGTATGCAACGCAATAAGGCAGCGTGTCATTGTAGCTTGTTTTAGACACATTTAGAAGACAGCATTGCCACCATAATATTGTACTGACCCGTCAGCATGCTGATAAGAGGAAGGCTGTGTTCCTCAGGGCTTCCCCAGTATCCAGCTTCCCCTAGCATGTTCCTTTCTAGTACCTGGTGGTACAGTTCTTCAACCCAGGCCTGGGAAAATACCATCAACACTCCACTGGACTGGATCTGCTTCATGAACTCCTTCTGCAGAGAACCATAAAAGCCAAATGTAAGACAACAGTGTAAGCCCTACAGCAGCAGCCCCCAGATCTACTTCTGAGTAAAGGACTGCAGATATATAAATTAAGTTATGGAAAGAATTTAGGGAGGATTGCAATCTTAGAATTGTGAAGGTTGGAAAATATCTTTAAGATCATCAAGTCCAACTGTCAGCACAGCACCATCACCATGTTCACCATCAAATCATGTCCTGAAGTGCCATAATCACATGTTTTTTGAATGCTTCCATGGGCAGTCTGCTCCTCTTCCTTACAACCCTTTCCATGAAATTTCCTAATACCTAGTCTAAACCTCTCCTGGCACAACTTGGGACCATTTCCTCTAGTCCTGTCACTTGTTACCTGGGAGAAGCGGCCTACCCTCACCTCACTACACCCTCCTTTTGGGGAGTTGTAGACAATGAGAAGGTCTTCCCTGAGCCTCCTTTCCTCCAGGTTAAACAATGCCAGCTCCTTCAGCCACTCCTCATAGGACTTGGTCTCTAGACCCTTGACTAGCTTTGTTGCCCTCCTCTGGACTCTCTCCAGGACCTCAACATCCTTCTCGTACCAGGAGTCCAAGACTGAACACAGGATTTGAGGTGCAGCCTCACCAGTAGAGGGACAATCCCTGCCCTGGTCCTGCTGGCCACACTACTCCTTATACTGGCCCAGGATGCCATTGGCCTTCTTGGCCAGCTGAGCGCACACTGGCTCATGGTCAGTTGGCTCATCAGCACTCTCAGGCCTTTTCCCCCCAGGCAGCTTTCCAGCCACTCTGCCTCAGCCACACCGGGTGGTGTGGCAGTGCCACACTGGGTTCTTGTGACTCAAGCGCAGGATCTGACACTTTACATAATTGAACCTCATACAATTGCCATGCTCCATCAACCCAGCCTGTCCAGATCCTTCTGTGTCAGTGGAGAATGACATAAACATGAACAGCTCTCCCTTCTCCTACTGCAGTTAATGCAAGATGCAAATCAGAGTGACAGTTCTCGAACAGTGACAACGGGACATGCTGATCTCTCGCTAATTCCATGAGGTAGGAGTAGGATCTCAAATCCAATTAAAAGAAGTTGTGGCACCTACTACGGCCTGCCCAACGACTGGGCCCTTCTGCATGGAACAGTCATCACAGATGAACTGGTCTCCAATTATTTATCAGAATGATCTCTAAGAATACTTCGGGCTACATGCTCAGGCCTGTTGCGCACAGTGACTCCTCTAGAGAATGTCCTGAGTCACGGACCTGCACTTGATCTACTGCAGAACACACTGGAACTAAGGACTATGTTAAGCTCCATTTGTTTTTGAGATGGATCTAGATTATAAATTCTCTTACACTGGAAGTTCAGCAATAATTATACATTTTGACACCTTTTTTATTTTTTTTCATATATCACAAATTTTTTTAGTTTTTCAGAAAACTCTGAAACAATGTCTCTTGGGCAACTAAGTTGAAAAACATGGATCTATGTTTTATAACTCACAGTTTTCAAAATTATTTTTAAAAAGCTGAGGAATTCCAGGTGTAACAAAAATCGTAATTTCACAGTACTAAGACATACTTATTTTTACTTTAACTTCTCATGTCTTCATCTACATTCTTCATCAGAAATTCAAATCGAGTATTAGGCAAAAAAAACAGTTGCAAGATGAGGTATGTTCATGCACATTATCAAGAGATAATACTTGCTATATCACATGATGCTAATCTATTCTGAAAATCGTTTAACCATCAAAATGCCTGTGACCTTAATGACAATCAGTAGGCAGCATTCCTTCCCCCCAAATCACAGTGTAATTCGGATGCACGATACTTATCATGCAAGATTCATAAGCAGCTTGGAGAATGCTTCATTTGCAATTACTATTTCTCTACTTAGCAAGCAGCCTGAAGGCTTTATGTGTGGGCTGGTTTATGTGAAAGGAAGCAAAATAAATTTTCATTTTTTAAAAACAATTATCCCATATTCCCCACTCACCAGCAACACAGGGGCTTGGGCAGGCTTCTTCCTGTAGTAATCTGAGTTTGCCAATTTTAGGTTGAGCAGCAAAGTGTAATGTGATACCACGTAGAGACTGTCTGCATTCATCAGGGTCTGGAAGTTGAAATTTAGGTTTCCCTCAAATCCTGGTGAGTGCATCATACCTAACAAAAACACCATGTGAGCTCTCATACTTTACACAGATTTTTCCTGGAAAAAAAATATCGGAAACTATCCCTAGCATTTTGGCAACAACAGATTGCTAGAATAGTTAATGAATCATCCGTAGAAATTACTCTACTAAACATACTAGAATAGGGAATAGAAAAGTAAGTAGTTCATCTAGAATGCAAGACAAACTGAACACTCCAGTCACAGTCCAGCAAAGCAATGTCCTAAATTTGAAATAAGCAAGGAGCACCAGCATTCATTGGGATGACTGTCAAGTATAAAGCAAAGGGCAGGATATATCTGCAATGCTAACTGGAAAAGTGAGGTGGAAAGGAGCAGATCCAAAACCTTTGTACTTAACTGAGAATACACTGCACCAAATGGTGCTAATGAGGTTTACAGCCCTTTTAACCCCCAGGAAACCTGTTCTGGCTAAGTCAGTTGCTGGATGGAGACTGGAGTGCTCTACACCTTGCAAGATCAATCTGTAATCATAATTATCTCCATGGCCTAGAGGTATGTGGACAAATATCTGGGGCTAAACTGGCTGGAACTAGTTACGACTCCAAGCCCTAGTTATCTCACACAAGGCCTACTTTCTAAATAGCTGAGCACTTGCACTTCTGTCAGACCCAGAAACCACCTGTAAAGTACTCACTAGTCCTGAAAACACTACTTGTATGAAGCCTACAACCATGCTCAGTGGCACAATCCCTTCTTCCCATGTATGGTAAATAGCTGACCTACTGGTAGAAAAATATCAATCAAGTATATGCAACACCAAATTGAATCCCCATGATCTGTAGCTTGAACCATGAAAAAAACAGAAATACCAGATTCACCACATGACTCACAGTACTTCACGGTTTTCACATCAACTGTGAAATCCATTCATATAATGTCAATTGGGGAATATTAAGAAGTCAGCTTTATCCTAAAGGAATGTTTGAAATGGAACAAAAACCAGCTTCCAAGGTTAGTTACATGATGAAGCAAAGCCGTGTCATTTGCTAACTGCTGCAGTGGTTTACTGTGAATATATTCCTCCCACCAGAAAGCTCATACCTCTTCTTAGACAAAATACAATAAACCATTAACATAAAAAAAATCCACACACAGAAAAGAAGCAAATGTTTTTCTTGCCTCGTGAGGGTTTGAAAGCTCTGTGCTGCTGCCTTCTCGGACTTTCCACTGTCGTCACTTTGGGGGCGTGGATAAGGTGAGTAACTGTTTGAGGGTGGATTTAGAAAGAGAGTAACTGTTCCAGGGTGGCTCTAAAAAATGAATATCTGTTCAAGGGAGCAACCTTTGTGGAAGAAGGGTGATAGGGTTGGCCACAAACCACACCCAGACAGGCTGGCATTGCTTGGGGTAGACTTCTCATGGTGAATGCTGACAGAGAACCTTTACCTAGCACTGAAACTGCCACCATGTGCTTGAAAGTAGCCTGTGAGTAGTTCTAGTGACTTCCGTATCACTGAAAACAAAGATGCATCTTAACACTCTGTCGGATGGAGGATCATGATATTGATGTAGACATCTCATCTCACACTGGTTTTTTGTCTTATCTCCCTTAAATATGTACCTCAGGGACTAAAACCTGCTAGAGTAATAAAAACCTCAAGGCAGAGACATATGTAAAACTACAAAAACCAAAATAAAACAAAAAAGGAACCATCAAAAAGCCCACTTTATTTTGCATTAAAATGTTTTTTTAAATGTGCAACCTCCTATACAAGATTACAATTAAAAAGGAAGGTGTAAAAGTGCACAGAAAAGTGGATACTCCATTGAGGGCATGTATTTGAGCATCAAAAAGTATTGGGGAAAAATATATTCCTTCACTTCCTCTAAAATACGGGAAAACAACAGCATCTGTGAGATGCTGAGATCACAGAAAAAGAAGATAAGATGATACTTACCAGCATAAAACCCTTTCCTCTAAAAAGTATGGAACTGAAACTAAAGACAAGCTAACTTACTCCCAACTTTAGAGTTAACCAACTTACTTGCAAATTTCAATTTCACTATGACTCTGCTTAGCTGACTTCATCTTTTCCATGCTTATCTCAGCAGTGCCTTAAATTCCTACCTCCATTCATTGCCTTTCAATCCTATGAAAACATCCTAAATTTGCAGTGCTATCTATACAAGGATCTGGCTTGTAGGAAAGAGTACTCAATTGTATTATTCTTCCAAAGTCTAAGAAAAATCAAAAAATGAAACAAAGCAGTTAAATAAGGTCTCCCAGAAACACAAGAATACCGTTTCTGTACCGACTGGTCTCAGAACTGCATCTATGTCTTTTCTCAACTCGAATCTTAACTGAGTCTCAAATTTCCCAAAGTATTCTTCAAGAATAATACATAAATAAATGTTGTATATACAATGAATGGGACCAAGCCCTTTGTCTTCATCACCTGATTTGTACCTTGAGCAGCTGGTACTAATGAAGGACTCCTAAAGTAAGGACCCACATGTTGCTTATACAGGCAGATCAAACTGGTGTCTCAGAAGCTCTCCAGGGGGGGTCCTTACCCCCCGACATTTGTTTCAACTTTCTATGTCTCTCTCTCTCTCTAAAGGTCTTCAAACTCATGGCTCTCTCACCTACACAGGAGCACAAGTTCTCACCTCGAGAGGACTGATGGACATTTGCTTAAGATCTGAGGTACAAGTTAAAGGACTTTCAGCTGGACTCAGTCTCATTGCAGGTGTCCAACTGAAACAGGAACCGCCCAGATCTTAGGAAAGCATAAAAGTACAACCCTGCAACAGCCACGTCTCCATGAAAACTCCAGGATTCCTCTTCCAGGCTGTCTTAATACAGTCACTTGCTAATCCACTTTTCCATGATTCCTTATTGAATGGTGTCTTTTACAAGTACTTCACCAAATCCATCTGGAAATGTGGCGTACATTTTTTAAGTACAGATTTAGCCACAGGGGTGGCTTTCTTAGAAAAGTGAAAGGTCTCTCTCAACAATCTAAGTCCAAGACGCGGTATCTTTTTAAGATATGCAAACCACTAATAATGGATTTAATGCTGAAATTGAGGTATATTCTTCCATTTTTCTCACTGTATTACTCATACTGAATACCAAGAAAAGCTATGTTTAGCCTTAAAATCCAGAATTCTCCTAGGTCCACATCTTCCAAAGCTTTAAAGCATTCTATAAAGACTTTACAGACAAAAGGGAAAAGAAGTGGCATACTCATTCATGCAGAAGGGAACAGGTGCACATAGGTTTGAGCTAGAGGTCTAGCACTTGTCTTTCAGCATAACCTCAAGATTACCCTTTTTCTGGAAAAAAGAAATACCTGTGACAGAAAGGGTGCTCTTAAGCCCCTCAGTCAGGAAAGTAGTTAACATCAGTGCCTCTTTTAAGGTATTTCCTTTCTGTGATATAAAATGGCCAATGTTTCTTAATAGCATTTATCATCTTCCTCAGTTAGGGATTATTTGGGTAGCATTTAAACAGTATATGAGGATTATCATCTTATTCACCCAGCTTCATATCTAAATTATGCTGTATGATGATGGGAAGAGTCCCCTCTTCTAACTCTGTATGAGTTTAATGTGTGTGAGAGAGCACAAATGAATGAAGCAATGATTAGGAGACAAGCAATAGGAAAGGGAATTGCAGTTAAGTAAGTTAAAGAGACATATATCAAACATTTTCATTTTGGCTACTTTGTCAGGAAAGCAAAACCCTTCTAAAAATACATATTTACACACATTTTAAATATGTTATCAACAAGACAAACTAGCCTTTGCATGACTTTGTTTGTTTGACGGGTCAAGATCCCAAATGTTCTAATCATGGAAGGCCTGAAGATATTTAAGCTCTTAGAAGGCAAGATCTTAATTTTTCACTTGGTCTGGCCTTTAAGCTTTGCTTTTCCTGTCATATTAGATAGCAGCATTAAGAAAAACAAAGAGTGAAGACAAACTCTCCTATTTCCCTATCCTTTCTAGAGCTTACTGCTGTGGAGTCGTTACCACCCTCTTTGTGAGGCTGGCATTACCAATAATAACAGTGCAGTGATGTAGTAAATTTCTTGTATCTAATTACAAACAGGTAATGGTACTTCCCACACCCCTCTCATGCTGAGGGGCAACCCCGACCTCTCTTTAATGACACCACGTGCAAAGCTTCCCAACAGATCTTCACAAACCTGCCAAGAGGTATTGTGCTACAGCAAATTCCATTTCTTTATTGATTCAGCACATAATCCAGAGCCTGCTAAGAGTCAATGGATTTACCTCCCTTTGAATCAATGCCTGCATATTCAATTTGCTTTGCCCTAAAGGAAGTGTGTTCCTATGGAGGAATGTATGGTGTAAAGCCCAAACCTCCTGATGCTGGGTATGTTCTCTGAAGATTAAATCCTACAAGGGAATCTGTGTACAGTGCTGTCAGAGTGTGCATGCTGGTTAGACAGTAAATATTTGCTTGCAAACCTGAGCAGAACGTTGAAGAGAAGCTCTGCAGTGCTCCATCCACTTCTTCTATGCTGGGAAGAGCTACAAGCCTAGGAAGAAGCGCTTCAAGTGACTGGATAAAGAGCCGTGCGCTGTGTTGGTCTGCTTCTTGGCTCTTCAGCAATTTCAGAGAGAGAGCAGCAGTGCGTAAGGACCTGTGACCTGGGCACTCCCGTGGTGTCTGCTCCTCATCAGCCAGGGAACAGTTGTCAGAGCCTATGTCTGAGACATCAGACCTGCCCGAATCCTTTTCTGCTGCCATGGAATACTGATCACATGAATCAAACTCAGTCCTAGAAAGGTCCTGGTCATCTACACTGAAGTTACTTTCACTGTATCTGGATCCATAGGACCGGGTCTTGCAATCAACTGATAAAAAGTTAGTTATATCTGGATAGACTATGGTGTGGCTTCTTTGAACAACATCTGGCTGGTCAATGGTTTCTGACTCTGGTTCTCTGTAATGAATCTCTTTGCTTTCATGTCCAGCTGGAGACGGCAGGGAGTTCTTTTGATTTTCTGGATTATCCTCAGGAGTTGTTTGTCCCATGTCTCCTTCCAAAGTAGTCTGACCGGTGTCTGTGGTAACGCTAATGCTAATATCAGGACTCTTCTCATTTCCTGCTTCCCAGGCAGGGTTTTCTGAAGACAGGACGCGTCTCTGCCACCTGAAGTCAGCATCATTAATCTCCATGGAGTCCCTGCTTGTCTCGGTCCCATCCTTCAATTCTTCTAAGCGCTGGAGCAGCAGCAGGATCTGCTCTTCACTAAGACCCCTCCCTTGGCTCAGCTCATCTAATGCTCCCAGCAGGGCAAAGACGCAGGACACCGAAGCATAACATGCTTCAATACCGCCTTTGATGCACGCTTCCGTCATCCCATCCATGATGCTACAATCAACACAGAGTTTATTTAAGTGATGCAACATATATGGTGGGCACGTCACTGTCACTCAACACAATCTTTCCATAACCAGGAAAAAAAGAAGTGAACTTGTCCTTTAAGACTATTCCTGAGAAACACAATTAGTGTAAGAACAAATTATTAAGTCTCCCATGCAGCCATGGTCATTCTGTAAAGAGAGTGCCAACAAGGGGAAGTTACCATGCATTTATACCAGCATGCACAGCATGTTCTCTCTTACAGACAAGCACTTAAACTAAAAAAAAAATCTCAACACCTAGCTGAACTAAATTTAAAGGCCATCTGTGTCCTGAAAATGATCTTATCTACAAGATATGATCTTTATAAAAACAGAGAACCCTTCTTGCTCAATATGACAATGTTTAATTTTCTATTCTCCTTTGACTTCATCTTAAAAATGTACCTCTAAAGAAACACACATTTATTTTACTGCAAGTTTAAGGAACCATACCCAAAAATTTTCAGCTGTAAACCAACTTATTTGGAAATTTTGGCAAACTCAACAAGGTAGTTATTGACGTCTTTACAAACAGACTGATGACAAACGAAGCAAAAAGCTTTTACACTTTGTCTACTTTCAGAGCTTATTTAAGCAGGCAGATACCCTGGCTCATACTGGGTATGCTCCTGAACTGCTTGACTGTTCTATGTGCACAGGTTTAAGACAGAAGAGGCTAAAGGAGGAAACAAAGCGTACAGCTTGAGAAGATCCAGATGGGACTTTCTTTTAGAAATAGACCTCTTCCTAGATTCTGACTCAGAAGAGCAGGGCCCTGCCAAATCACAAAGCTGCCGAGGACTGCCAAGTATCTGAAATGAAAGGAAACAGAAGTAAGTAGAAGATTATCTAAGCATTATTTAAATACAATAAATAAATCATAATTCTACCAAGCCCTGGAACCTAAGGTAGCACTACTGTAATTTCTCACACCAAAGGAAAATAGCACCGTGATGTTCTACTTATTAAAGCTACCTTTCCTCTTTTTAGAGGCAGAAAAGCAAGTAAAGGAGAATATTCAGCATGAATCACATTTAGAATGTTCTCCAGTGTTTTACATTTTTGACTGATTTTTTTTCATCTGATACTGCACGCGAGACAATTTTTATGCCTACATAAGTATTTTTTATTATAGTTTATACCAAAGGAAGCCTCTCTCGTCAGTCACCTGGTTTCAAAATTATAGTGTCATGCAAAGATAGGTGTTGTGGGTTGTCTGCACAGATAGGCAAAGTGATTTCTTCAGACTCAACCTGCTAGGTGGCACCTTGTTAATGCCCACAAGGAAATACAAACAGGCATATATTAAGCCCAAAGAAGCAACAGGTATGTCCTGCACAAAACAATATTAGACTAAACTTCTCCTAAAACTTCAGTTATCATCTTGCTCTTGTTTAAAATTAGAGAAAGATGAGGACAGGATGACTCCTAGTTTAGACATGAACCACTGTCCCTACAAATTACATAAATTTCCTTATGTTCCACAACATGAGAAGAAAGGTGCCCATGTGGAATGGAAAAGTCCATGATTTCAGCTAGTGCTTAAACAAGTCTCCCAGTGCTCCAGTTCTAGTGTTTTCATAGGCACTGGACAAGAGGCCAGAAAGGACTGGTTTTGAAATGGCTTCTTAAGCTGTTGGCAGCTTTCTTGTATCCATTCAAAAAAAGTTCCAAGAAACTGGATTTCAAAAACTTGGCATGTAATCAAAGCATATATTCATCTTAATGCCTGGAAACCACAATGTGAGGATGTGTCTGGGGAAAGATGCCAAAGAAGTTGCAAACTGGACCATTATGCTCTATCTCACCCGAAGAGCAGTCATGACTCAGTGATAGGATCTGCTCCATGTAGCACCACAGCATGGACACTGACGGAGCTGCCACGGGAGCTGGTGTTATGGAGACAAATACAGCTATGACAACTGCATGGAACTATCTGTCAGAGCGGGGCTGATGCACCAGTTGTGCTCAGAAAGGACAATTTCAACACCCCTAGGTGGGAAGGTTTGAAATGCATTGCTATGCACGTATCAGCAACACTGACTGTTACATAAACATTTTGTTTTACATGCCTGGATTTGCACATGTGATTACCCTACCTCTTTCATAATTTTGATGGCTTCTACTCGATGTTGAGGTGGTGGGTAAAGCAATATCCGGTGATACAGAGACTGTAGCACAGGCTTCATGGATTCCACTGACCCCACCAGTCGAACCAGTTCTGCTGCAATATAATATATGGTCCGTGCAACGGGCCCACTAAGGGCAGGTGCTGTGGAAGAACAACCTGAACCCCGGCCATGATCAGAGATCCCTGAGGAAGGTGAATCAGCCTCAAGGCAGATGCTGCTGTGGGCAGAGGTGATAGTTTTATCATGGATTGGATTTCCCAGGATTACTATTAGGGCTGGACACAGTTGCTTCCTGAGAAAGAGAAAAGCAGCAGATGGTAACTGGAAAAAAAATACTCTTACAAGAACAGATTGAAAATAGCCCATGCTTAAATGAGAAACACACTCTTGTTTTAATGATCAGTCGAACAGCAGTGGTTAGATAGAAAAACAAATTATGCCAGGTTTTTTTTTCCTCTCCCAAGCATCAGCATGCTAGTCCATATGGAAATACCTCTGTGTGCTGTAGAAACATGGTACTGATTTTGCAAGTTCATGTTGGTGCACAGTGCTGTCCCTGTGCAGGATAGCATGCCTGCTTCTTTCACCAGCTGCAGCCTACCACAAGGTAGAAATTCAAGGCTTCCACTGCTCAGTGTCTCTTTTTCAGTTCACGTTGGGAGCTTTAAAAAAACCTGACTAAACCATATTAACTAGAAGGCTGAATATTCCATCACTGAACTGCATATGCATTATTTTAGTAAGCACCCTTAGTTGTGAGACACTGTTTGGCTGTCTTTTGACACCAAAATGAAAGACCTTACAATAACTCAAAGTGTGCATTATACTACTCATATGCCTCTATACAGTAAATATCCATCCTTCCTTCAACTGTCTTTCTGCATGAGCACTCATGTTAAGTGATTCAACACCAGCAGATCACTCTTCTGTGAAACCAAAGCCAGCTCAGCACTTTGCTCCATTAGCTGCTATTTCAGCTTTGCACTCACGCACTTGACATTTTACTTCAGTCTGCAAGACCTTAATTTAAGAAGCCAAGTGCTGCATGAGAATGAGTCCCAAATCTGGTTTTCACCCATGTGTCAGAGGTTCAAGTGAGTACCTAGAGCAAGCACCCAATTACAAGTAACAATTCATAAAATATATCCTCATAGGTAACTACATTTTATTTTCTCAAGGTTTTATGCAGTCTAAAATGTTCATTGCTCTTCTTAACAAGATTTCTGAAATAGCTCAGCTTCCCCAAGTCACAGAAAGAAAACCAGCGTTTAACAAGACAACAGATAATAACTTTGAATCTGCTTATTCCATTTATTTCTCCAATCAAAAACATTTCAAAACCTAACAATTCACTGCTTAAGAAACAGGCATAAACACAGGTTGCAACAACAATATATTCCCCACACATCTTAGTCCTATCAAAGTGTTTCTTTATCAAACTATGGAGAACAATGTCAGCACACAGAGCTAAATCTTCTCTGTCTGCTCCCTTCTTTATCTGCTTTGGGACCTGACTACAAAGTGCCTGTCAGAGAGAAAGCTGTGTGCATGTAGGCAACAGCTCCTTAAAGAGTAATGACTGCTACCAGTTTGGATCACAACCTCACCAGACAGGTGATGTATTAGTGTGTACAAAATGTTCAAAATGATGCTTGCTGTTTAAACTGTTTCATATCTTCCTAGTGTTTTGGGATTTTTTGCCCCCACATAAGCAGGTAGCTGAAGCATGCATGTTCATTCCTTGGCAGCACTGCAGGTAAAGAAGTCCCACCCCTGGTGGCTTGCCCTCATGGTACACAGTGTACATTTGCAGCATGAACTGGATCATCAAAAGGATGTAAATTGAAAATAAAACAGGAAGTGTTTCCTTTCAACTGAGATAATTTCAGTGACCTTGCTTATAGGATGGCCCCACAGTCTGTCACATAAGCATAAACAAAGAGTTGTGTGAAATTCAAAGGCAGAAACATATGAAGTGAATCTGCCATGAGAGAGTGAGTTCTGCTCTTATGTTAGACTTCCAAGAGGCCTCAGTACTGGGTCCTTGTGCAACACTGCCAAGTGTTACCAGTCTGAAGACCTTCCAGTCTTGCAGCCACTGATGTTCCTGGGGCAGCAGGGGGAGTTATGGGTACCTCTACGTGTTCCATCCTTAGAATTGGGCCCAAGTCAAACACTTCCGTTTCAAAAATTATAGGGTAAAAGCACAAGAAACACATTTGTCATTAACAGTCACATACCTTTCCTTAATACAATCACTTGACAAGGTCAAAAGACGGGCACAGACTGCAAGGAACTGCATATTAGTTACATTCTTGCTTTATTACTATGCCTCAATTATCCACAGGCTATAAAAGCCCCACTATTTCAATCACAAGAAAAGAAGAATTACTTCAGGTGATGGTATCAAACAATTTAGAGGTAGATATGAACACCAAGGATATCAAGCCTTCCTGGTGAAGTGTATTAAAAAGGAGAATTTCCTGATAAACTAGAAGCACCATTAAGACTATTTAGCCTCAAATCTTATACAATAATGCAGGTCATAATAAGCATTTCTGGTCACCAGCACACATTTGACATTAAGTTTGCTTATCTTCCTGTATTATTTTATCAGAACATTAAGAATCTCAGCTGTACCCTCCTACAACAAGCAGAGCATCTCTGTGTTTAACGCCACACAAATCCAGGCTATTGCAAAAAACATATTTTCTGTTCTGGCTAAATCCATTAGACCTCATAACAGTTATAATTCACTACCAGGATTTAATGTGGTAGCTGAGCAGGTGGTCCTAACCAATTTTATATGAGGCACAGAGAACTGATAGTAGGTTAACAGCAAGCTCTGCTCATACCTGGAGACTTTTTACAGGTTTTTTTTTTGCAAGGCTGGGGGGAGCAGGTCCTTCTATGTTTACAAACTGACTATTTGCATTAGTCTTCAGATGTACTCACCATATTAGATCAGTGAATCCTTTGTGCTGGTGCATGCTGGGGGAGGAGCTGTTTAGCATGGAGAGGATACACTCCAAATAAAGAAGCTGAAGTTGACGATTGTCACTGGCAAAGAAAAGATGCCATCCACATCATATTAAAACAAAGACTACTTAATTTTCTAAAATAACCACATTAGTTCACTTGAAAATGACACTATAATTCGCAGCAGTGATTTATTTTGCTTCTTTCTATCAATTTACAATGGTGTGATCACCTGCATCATCCCACTTATTTTGTACTGACCACATGCAGTGATATACTACTTAAAAAAAAAAAAGTGAAGAAAGAGGAAGAATAAAACCCAAATAATTACTCAAATTCAATCTAAAATCTTGGAAAGGAAGCCTTTAACACAGGAAAAGAAGACAACAGAAGATTTTCGATTATTGGATAGTTTCTTCAGGCAATCTGAAGCATGTTTAGGCTACTCTCTTCTGGTTTTTTTGTTGGG
>WAAE01024150.1:0-29965 GCA_013400495.1 Nicator chloris
GCGCACACGGAGCGCACACGGGGCACACACGGGGCGCGCAGCCCTCCCGGGCAGCTCCCCGCTGGGGGCCGTCAACGGGGAGAGCCGAGGGTGAAGGCACCACGGCACTGATTCCTTCTCCAGATTCCTCCCCCAGCCTCATCCCGCCCTCATCCCAGAAGGAACCGTTTCCTTGTGTCAGCTCCCGGTGCCATCCTAAATAACCCCGTTATGGCTGGGTTGAACCCCTAAATAACCCCGTTGTGGCTGGGTTGAACCCCTAAATAACCCCATTATGGCTGGGTTGAACCCCTAAATTAACCCCGTTGTGGCTGGGTTGAATGGCAGGGAACATCCAGGCTGCAGCAGCACTGTTCCAGAATAAAAGTTTCTGGAGCAAGGAAGGGTTTGCACTCACCAGGAGCACCTTCCAGAGCAGGAGCAGGACCTTCTTCATGGGGAAGTGTGGAGCATGGCCGCTGCAGAACTTGGTCACCATCGTGAAGAGCAGCAGAGCAAACGGCTCCTCAGTGTGCACAGGGAAACCTGGCGGAGAAGGGACCAGGGTCAGAGCCAAGCCCCCATCCCTGAGCTCTCAAGGGGACAAGGGGACCTCAAGAGGGCACAATGAACTTTGGGGCTCACTCAGCTCCATCCTGAAGGTCTCCCGGCAGGTTTTCCACTCGGGGGGATCCGTCTCCTGCTCCACACGGATGTTCTCCACCATCAGGTACATGACACTGAGCAGGACCCTGCCGGGACGGCGCGGCAGGCAGGTGCTGAGGCCGCCCTGTCCCCAGAGGTTGTCCCACCCGCTCCCGGCGCCCAGGGGGTACCTGAGCTCCGTGCTGTCGGCCAGGGAGATGGCCGGCTTCCGCAGGGCGCTGCTGCAGGCCTGGCTGTTCCTGCACGACACGGACCAGCTCAGCCCCCTCAGCCCCACCCCAGCACTCCTCTGCAGCCCCGGGAATGCCACGCCGGGGGACGTGACACGGCTGTGGCACCTCCCGAGGAGGAGGAGGATGGGGAGAAAGAAGATGAAGAAGAGGGTGAGGAGGATTGAAGATGAGGGTGGGGAGGACGGGGTGAAAGAAGATGAAGAGGAGGAGGATGAGGAGAAAAGGGTGTGGAAGATAGGGAGAAGGAAGGTAAAAAGGAAGAAGGTGAGAAGGATGAGGAGAAAGATGAGGAGGAGGATGAGAAGAAAGAAGATGAAGAGGAGAAGGGTGAGGAGGATGAAGAGAAAGAAGATGAAAAGGAGGAAGGTTCCGAGGGTGAGGAGAAAGAGGAGGTAGAAGAGAAAGAGGAGGATGGAAGAAGAAGGTGAGAAAAGTGGAGAAGAAGATGAAGAGGACGAGAGCAAACTGAATGGAAGAAGAGAAGAAGGAGAGAAAGCAGACCATAGAATCACAGAATCATTTTGGCTGGGAAAGGCCTCCAAGGTCATCGAGTCCAAGAAGCAGAGGGGTGAGAAGAAAGAATGAAGTGAAGAAGAGGACAAGGAGGGAGAGGTGGGCGAGGGCAGCGCAGTCCTCTCACTCAATCTCCATGTTGAGAAGCTCCAGGAAGGCAGAGAAGGTTCCCAGCTGGTACAGGAGGAAGCTGTTGTGCCGAGACCAGTGCAGGACATCACCTTCGTTATCACAGTCCCCAAAGACACCTGGAGAGGCCCCAAAGAGAAACACTGGTGAGGGAGGATCTGCCTTTGGACCCCTGGAGCCCACCCCAGGCAGGAGCTTCACTGCACCAACCTGGCACAACCCCGAGAAAGGCTCCTCCCAAACCCCTCTGGCAGCGGATCCGCGGCCGCATCCGGCCAGGGGGACGTGTCCTTACCCTGTGCCAGGTACAGGATGGCCCGTGCTGCTCTGAGCCTCTTGTCCCTGTTGACCACCTCCAGCCCATCCAGCAGGTGCATGACGTAGGCCTTCTGCTGAGCCCTGTCCAGCTCCAGCCACCTCCTGTCCGGCACTGGAGAGGGACACGACCTCCAGGTGGGTGCTTCCCTGGAGGTCCCGTTCCTGCCCCAAGCCCCGGGGTGCTGAGCCCACAGCTGGTACCTTGAGTGTGAAAATCCTCCTCGAAGCATCTCCTGTTGTGGCTCAGCTCAGGCTCCTCGGTGTAGCTGTACAGCTCTGATGGAGACAGGGATCAGCAGGGACATGGAGGGGCTTCACCCTCCTCCTCATTCCCAAATTCCTTGGGAAGCATCCCTGTGCACCCAGGCAGACTTGGGACAGAGACCTAAACTGGTCCCTGAGCTCTCCTGCAGCTCCAAGGGCACCTCGTGGCCACCTGGTGTCACCAAATTCGTCACCTTCATCCCCGTGTCCTGTTCCCAGCCCCTACTCCAGCCACATTTGCAATTTCATTGGGGTTTTTGAGGGGACCTTTTAAGTCCCACTTAAGCAGTTTGGGAATGAAGGGAATGCAGGAACACCCAGGCAGGACCTGCACTGATCCCACGCCCAGCAGCTCAGACATTTTGGGTCTTGCAAATAGGGGCTGGACTTGGGGGGACACGATGCTGCACCTGTTCTTTGCAATTCCTGCCTGTTCCCACAGAATCCCTGCCTGTTCCCACAGAATCCCTACAGCCCTGAGGTGCTGAGCAGCACCACGGAGGACTGAAGTGATCCTGCAGGGAAGGAGGAAGGATCCCTTGCAGAGGAAATGTGTTTTTGCCAGGCCAGCTCGTGCAGCTGAGATAGACGGAGCTAAAAATAACCCCATTTTCTCGGGACACGCTCGGGACCGCGGGGTCACGGAGCAGAAGCAGCTGGAGCCACCGCACAGCAGGAACACAGGGGACAAGGACACGACCCGCCTGATAAGGGGTGACACCTCCCGCTTGGGCTCTGTCACCCGACACTCGGCCCTCCTGCCACCCCCGGCGTTGTGCTCTGGGTGATTGGGAGCGCGGGGTAATCCCCGTGTCCCCGCGCGTCCCTTCTGCGTCCGCAGGGAGTGAGTGGCTCTCTAATAATAAACCCCGCTGGCTCTGTTACCGCAGGGATGACAGCACTCCAAATCCATCCCCCATCCCGGCGGGATTTCCATTTTCCCTGCCTGCCGGGCACCTATAAATAACAATGCAGCACCCAAAACCTGCTTCACCTGCCAGCTCAGCGCCGTGGCCGTCGGCATCCCCGTACTCAAACTCCAGGTTGGGACAATCCACGGAGCCCTGCGGAGAGCGGGATGGGGTTAGGAGGGGGCTGGCACATCCCTGGGGTATTTCGGGATGCGGGATGGCTGCCAGCACTCGCAGCCTTTGCGCCAAAGCTCCTCCAGCCGCCGGAGCAGCGACTCGCACGGATGGGTCTCCCGGGCTGGAGCGGGGAGTCCGTGCGAGGCCGCTTAAAATGCAGCGGAAATGTGGAAGCCGTGTGTAAAACCAGCATTTCTCAAATCCCAGGGAAAGCAAAGGCGCGACACAAAATGCCAGTGAATATTTGATTCATTTCAAAGCCCCTAAAAACAAACCCCGGGGCTGGTTCAAAGCAAAAGCCCCCGGGAGGATGCTGCGGATCCCTGAGCTCCGTCCTCAGCACCGCAGATCTGACAGCTCTCGGGGCTTTGCCGTTCTGATCTCCCCCTCCTCCCCTGCGGATGAGGAACTGGAGCATGAAACTTCGCCGGAGGATTCCGGCGGGGCAGCGAGCAGGCAGCCGCAGCCAGACGACCCAAGGCCGGCACCGCGCCGCCCTGCCCCGGGTAAGGGAACACATGAATGGGTAATCAACTAAATTAACATAATTTCCCATTCCGAGTCTCAGTGTCCCTCCTCGGCAGCCGGGCTGGAACTGATGCGCATCGTCGCGATTAATATTGATGACCCAGGAGGATGCGCGGCTCCGGGCTGAGCCCGGCTTGCTCAGAAGCGTTGGTTTCTCACCCAATTTCTGCAGCCCAGCCGGCGGCGCGGCTCGGGCAGTTAAAGCCGGTGAGGAATTCGGCGAAGCGCGTGCAGCCCTAATCCGCTTTGAGAGATCGAGCCAGGGGAGCAAAGCAAACCCCAAATTCACGAGTTGGGGTCACGACTTGGACACCGTTCCCAGGGACCCTTTTGGGGTGAGGGAGCTCCGCGGTGGGAAAGCGAAGTCTCCCCGTCCTTTGCTCTCGGGGGTCCCGCGGTGGCTTTACGGTGGCCGGGGACATCAGATCCCGGTGGGATCTTGGTGACCCGATCCCTGTCCTGCTTGCCCAGCCTGGCACCCACCAAGCCGCACGGGCGCAGCTGGGGCAGGGCAGCCCCGCGGGGGTTGGTGGCTCCCCCGTGCCCCGGGGTTATTGGGGCAGGAGGCGTGAAGGGGGGTGGAGGGATTGTGGTATCCGGACCTTGGTGAGGGGCGAAGGGGAGCCTGCAGAGTGTGGGGGAGCCCAGGGCTCAGGTGGGTCCCCAAAACGCTGCTGCCGGCTCTGGGCGTGGGGCGGGGAGGTGCCAGTGCTGGGGCTGAGCCAGCATCCCAAAACTCTGCAGCTGTGTCGGGGAGTGGAGCGGGGAGGTGGCAGTGCCGGGGAGCGCCCCTGAGACTCCCTGCTCCGGGCTGGGCATCGCAGGACGCTAAAGCCGCCCCCGCAGGACCCCTGCAGCGTCCAGTTTGGGGTAGGGAGCACCCCCGGTCCTGGATAAGGCTCCTTCCGCAGGAACCCCAGCCCCGGAGCAGGGTCCCCTGCGCCACAGCAGGTCCGGTCGGAGCCCGGGGGGTGCCGGCACCGAGCTCCGCGCTCTTACCTCGGACTCCTTCCGCTGGCTCCTGAAGAGCTCCCGGCCCTTGGGCTGTGGTTGGGGCTGGGGCTGTCCCGGCCGGGCCCTGCCCGGGCCCGGGGCTCCACCGCCTCCCGCCGCCTCCATCCCCGGCCCCGCGGCCGCCGCCAGCACGTGCGGCCGGGCCCCGCCACGCCCCCGCCACGCCCATTGGTCCGCCGGGACCGGGGCGTGGCCTCAGGACAGCCCCCCGCCTCGCCATTGGTTCGGAGCGGGATGGGGCGGGGCTCGCGGTAACGGCGGAGGGAGCCTGGGGGAACCCGGGGGTCCCTCGGGATGGGGGGCTGGGGACACATGGGGGGACAGGGGGTGTCCCTGGGGTGCTGGGAGCACGGAATTCTGGGGAGTTATGGGGTGTCCCTGGGGTGCTGGGAGCACGGAATTCTGGGGAGTTATGGGGTGTCCCTGGGGTGCTGGGAGCACGGAATTCTGGGGAGTTATGGGGTGTCCCTGGGGTGCTGGGAACAGGGAATGCCGGGGAAGGAGGAGTTATAGGGTGTCCTTGGAGTGCTGGGAGCAGGGAATGCTGCGATGGGGGTTACGGGGTGTCCCTGGAGCGCTGATCTGGGGCAGCAGGGCAGGAGCTGGTGGTGCCAGAGGTGCCCGTGGGGTAACGAGGGGGTGGCCATGGAGGGGCCGGGGGGCACCTGTGGGGCTGCAGCTGCCCCAGCACAGGCAGGGCCGACGGTCCCCCCCGAGGCACCCCCAGAAGCACCCGGTCATCCGGGCTGTCCAAAGCCCGTTTTCCCCATTTTGGTCCCAGGCAGCTCCCGGGGCCCTGGAGCGGGAGTGGGAGCGAGCAGGATTCCCATTCCCACTCCCAAAAAAGGGGAGGGAACGGTTGTTTTTAGGGTGACTGTGAAGGTTTGTGGCCGGGGCGGTACCGGGTGCCCCATCTCGGTGCCGCTCGTGTCCCACATCCCCCCACAGCCTCTGGAAACCCCAAGGGTTTGGGTCGGAATTTCCCTCGGCTGCCCGGGCAGCGTGTGCAGCTCTGCAGCGGGGCCGCCGCAGGGCGGGAGCAGAGCAGATCACGGGATGGTTCCGGAGGAGATAACGGCACCAGCCCAGGAACCCCAACAGCTCCGGCTGCCCCAAGGACGCGGCCCGGAGCCGCTCCCCCCGCTGGAATTATCTGGGCACGGCAGGAGCTCAAGGCTCCGGCTTTGGGGACAAGCCCCCACCCATCCCAGCACCATCCCTGACCCCTCCCTGTCCCCTCCCAAAATCCCGGCCTGCCCCCGCCTGACCCCAAGGACGTCTGGAAGAGGCTGAGTTTTCCAATGTTTTATTTGTGTTTTGAGATTACAGAGTCTTTATTGCTGATCTAATACAATCACTCAGACATTAATATTTAAAACATCCTTTTGAAATGTTACGGTTGCAACGTTTTCGTTTCCTCACTGCTGATGACGAGTTTTGTCTTATTATCGCTAAAGTTCAGAACAGAATTAACTTCCTTTATATGATTTTGCTGGTGTTACCTAAAATCTCCTTTTTCCTAAGTCTTGAAAAATGTGTTACATTAAAAAAAAAAAAGAAAAGAAACCAAACCCCATTACACGTTTAATTTAGAGATGATCATAGGATATGATTCCAGGTTGATTAGGAAAAAAGCCAAGCGAGCCAAAAAGCTTTTACAGGAGAAGCAGAACATGGAGAAGAGCTTTAAAAATCGAGGTGGGAAAAGCCAGTTGGGATTTTAGTATTAATATATATTTTGTTTTTCCCTTCCTATCTACCTGGAAGATACAAGGGGGTTGAAAGAGGGCACGAAGGGATCCGGGGCTGTGCAGAGCAGGCACGGCAGGACGTGGCTCTGGGGATGAGAGGGGCTTTTCCAGGGGGAGGTGGCTGTGGTTGGCTTGGGATGGGATTCCCGTTGTCCCCAAATCTGCTCTGCCCCGGTGACCCCACGGCCGCGGCTCAGCTGGGCCAGGAGCAGCTGCCACGCTCCCAGGGAACAGCAGGGGCTGACACACACCAGGAGCCAGCCCGGGGACAAAGACCTGGCTGGGACGTTTCAAACAGCTCAGGGGATTCTTCCCAAAAAATCTCAGGATCTGGGTAAAACGAACGAGCAGAGATCATTTCAAGTCTGTGGTTAGCGATCGGTCTGCCTGGAAGCTTCTCAAAGCCTGAAGGTCTCCTCAAGGCCTTCTCAAAGCCCTGATGCCTTCCCAAGGTCTCTTCAAGGTTTTTTCAAGGTTTCCTCAAGGTCCTCTCAAGGTTTTTCTTCCTGATTTTGAGAGATTTCAAAGAGAAACTTGGAAAAAGCCGGTGCATGGGAACGTTTGCTCTGGAGATGAGCGACTTGTGGCCAACCTGACTCCCAATCTCCTGAGAGCCGTGGGAAGGACTTGAGGCCGTAACTCCTCTGTTTTCCCTTCCTTGTGCGTGAACGAGCTGCCACAGAAAAGTTCTCCATGATGGCAAAGAAGCCCAGGAGGACAAAACACGGATCTGCAGCCGATGAGGCTCAGGAACCAGGCAGGGAGGACAAAGGCTTCTGTGCTCACGGGGCTGTGCAGTTTTATTTCAGAAGGGGCACGTTCTCCACGTGAGGGACAGGAGTGACTCCGGTCAGACACCGGCACTTGGGAAGTCCCCTTGGTAAGGGTCACGCTGTCCCGTGCTCAGCTGGGACATCCTGGGACAAAACAGGGAACTCTGGCTAATTTATTCTCCATCAGCTCTGACACACCGAGGTTCGAGGTGACCGAAGGGTTTTAGCGATGCTGATCTCTCCCCTCGCACAGAATCCGTGGGGGTCACTCCGGCGGACGTCTCACACATTCCAAAGGGGATTTCCGGATTCATACAAATATGACCAGAAAATAAAACTCGGAACATTTCCAATGAGGACTGAAATTCAGCTGGAGGAGGACCTGGGTCCTCCCAGCCGGCGGCCGGCGAGCTCTGCTGGGCGTGGGCAGAGGCGCCGGGCGCGTCAGCAGCATCGGTGGACGAGGCCCTTCCAGCAGCGCGGGCCCCGCGGGAACACGACTTTGGTTGATCCAGAGAGGTTGGCACTCGGAACGACAGCAGCAGGACAACGCCGCGGGGCTGCGGCCAGGGGAGCGGCGCCGGCTCCTCCGCGCTCGGGGCTCTCCCCGGCCGGCGCTGACCCTCGGGCGCGGCTCCGGGCAGTGCTAAGGCGAGGTTCCCCGGCTGGGCACGGCCCCGGGAGCTTCCAGGGCACTCTGAGAGGCTTCTCCAGCCAGATTCCTGAGGCGGCTCCCGGCTGGGCGGCAGCGCCTGGAGCCAACGAGGATTTCGGCTCTGTTGTCAAAGCGCCGGGGATTCCCCGGCTGCCGGTGCCGCTGGAGAAGCGCTGGCGCGGGGAGGAACCCAAAGCGCCTCCCAGGCCGGGCCCGCCGCGCGGGGGTGAGCAGGGCTTAGGGACTGTTCCACGGCTCGATTCCAGCAGCTTCCTCCTCGCCTTCCCCGTCCTCCCAGCCCCGAAAAGGAACGAACCCAAAGAGAGAAATGAAAGGAACGGAAAGAAAATCCAGCGTCTCCCAGTCCCGCGGCAGGACGAACACCAGTGGCAGAGGCCACACGAACAGTATTCTAATTTAATAAATAAATAACCTAAAACACACTGTCGACTATGGCAGCAAGCCCGGCTCTAGCGTGGGAAGCTTGCGCGGTTTCATCCTGTACAGTAGGTGAGAAAGACTCGGGTGGTTGTTGCTGCTCCTCGCCATTCTCGGGGGGCGGCGGCAGGAACTCAGTATCTGGGAAAAGCAGGAAAAACGGGCTTTGGTCAGTGGGGAAGGGATGAGACGCTGCCCCGGCGTCACCACGGGGGATTTTGGGAGGGGGAGACGCCAAGGACAGAAATGGTTGAGGAAGGGACTCGGTCCTCGCTGCCCCCAAGGTACCCACGGGAAGCTCGAGGGGTCGTGGCCCCCCCTCAGTGCAGGGAACTCCCCGTGGTGACCCTCAACGTGCACGGGACAAACCTCGGTGCCCCCAGGGCTGGGCCATGGCAGACACCAAAACCAGGGACAAACCTCGGTGCCCCCAGGGCTGGGCCATGGCAGACACCAAAACCAGGGACAAACCTCGGTGCCCCAGGGCTGGGCCACACCAGACACCAAAACCAGGGACAAACCTCGCTCCCCCAGGGCTGGGCCACACCAGACACCAAAACCAGGGACAAACCTCGGTGCCCCAGGGCTGGGCCATGGCAGACACCAAAACCAGGGACAAACCTCCGTGCCCCCAGGGCTGGGCCACAGCAGGCACCAAAACCAGGGACAAACCTTGGTGCCCCAGGGCTGGGCCACACCAGACACCAAAACCAGGGACAAACCTCGCTCCCCCAGGGCTGGGCCACACCAGACACGAAGGGGCAGAGAACTCAACCAGAGGGAATTCCTCCACAACCATGGGGAAGCACCAGGATTTTGCAAGGCAAAAACCTCAGGATCTGGGAAGACCCAGCAATCCCCAAACTGGGAGTGTTCTGGTGCTCTCTGCCTGCCAAGAAAATCCCTTTTCCTGCAGGAAAAGGATCTGGGCTTCACCCTCCCAAGCTGATCCACGTTTGTGCAAAGCCATTTCATTTTCATGCTGGAAATTCACGGCAGTGCTGGCTAAAAACGGTGGCAAGGGAAGCGATCCCGGGGCTGCCATCGAGAATGGCTGTTCTGGGGACCTGCCCAGCCTGTGCTGGGAGAGGAGCCGTGGAGCTGAGCCCGTGGGAGCAGCCCCGGGGCCGAGGCCGCTCTGTGCCACCTCATCCTCCGTCAAACTTCAAAAATAAAGCTGCCACCGAGCCGGTGGCACCGCGCTGGCATCTGCCACGGCTGGGTGACAGCTGCTGCCAGGCACAAAGGGCTCCTGTCCTGCCAAGTGCTCCTGTCACGGCTCCAACCGCACCATCCCCTTCCTGCTGCCTGCACTGAGCACAGAGCCCTCGGAATCTTCTCCGGGGACGGGCGGGGTTAAAGCCTCCCACAGGTGCCCCCCACACCGGGGCAGGAGGGGCAGAGGGCTGGGAGGACACCAGGAGGGCACTGTGAGGGGCAGAGGGCTGGGAGGACACCAGGAGGGCACTGTGAGGGGCAGAGGGCTGGGAGGACACCAGGAGGGCACCGGGAAGGGCAGAGGGCTGGGAGGGCTCCAGGAGGGCACTGTGAGGGGCAGAGGGCTGGGAGGACACCAGGAGGGCACTGTGAGGGGCAGAGGGCTGGGAGGACACCAGGAGGGCACTGTGAGGGGCAGAGGGCTGGGAGGACACCAGGAGGGCACTGTGAGGGGCAGAGGGCTGGGAGGACACCAGGAGGGCACTGTGAGGGGCAGAGGGCTGGGAGGACACCAGGAGGGCACCGGGAAGGGCAGAGGGCTGGGAGGGCACCAGGAGGGCACTGTGAGGGGCAGAGGGCCAAGGGCACCTGTAGTAGTTGGGTTTGAAGGGTCCGTTCTTGTTGAGCCCCAGGTACTTGGCCTGCTCGTCCGTCAGCTCCGTCAGGTGCGCGTCGAAGGTGGGCAGGTGCAGGCTGGCCACGTACTCGTCTGGGGGGGAAAGGAGCCCAGGCCTCGTCACCACAGGGAGGGGAGGCCACAGCGAGTCCCCCGGGCCGAGGCAGAACCCACCTGACATCTCTGGTAGGTGACACCTCACCCCAAGAGCGGGACAAGCCAGCCCTGCCTCAGAAACCCCAATTCCCACCAAAAGGCCATCCTGGAGGTGAAGTGTGCTCAGGGGGGGCTCTGCTGGGGGAGCTGCTGGCTGGGACTGAGGCCCCACCACTGGCAGAGGCCCCACGGGACACCCCCTGCACTGGGAGGCACCGCCTGCCCTCCACGGGTGGCACAGGAAAGCAGCAACGAGCTCAGAGCCAGTGGGAAGGAGCCACGGGAAGCCCCTGAGCCGGGCCCAGGGCCACCTCCCAGCTGTGACAGCGACACAGCCGGGCCCAGGGCCACCTCCCAGCCGGGCCCAGGGCCACCTCCCAGCTGTGACAGTGACACAGCCAGGCCCAGGGCCACCTCCCAGCCAGGCCCAGGGCTACCTCCCAGCTGTGACAGCGACACAGCCGGGCCCAGGGCCACCTCCCAGCCCTTCCAGCCCCACACCCAGGAGGAGAAGGCAGCGGGACCGTGGTTACCCATTTTTTTAGGCAGCAGGTACACGTCCTGCTTGTAGCGGCCCTCGGGAGCGTTGTACAGCTCGATCAGAGCCAGGGCCTGTGGAGAGGACACTCGGGTCAGGGGCTGCTGTCCCCAGAGCAGGGCCAGCCCAGCCCAGCCCGGCCCAGCCCAGCCCAGCCCGGCCCCTCACCTGCGTGGTGGCCGTGATGGACAGGACAAAGGTGGGCACGGTGGAGCAGCTCAGGTTCAGCAGGCGGCCCTGGGAAGAGGAACCTGGTTGTTAAGAGGGCACCAAGCCCAGCCTGTCACCCCACAGGAGGGACAGGAAGCACTGGAGAAACGTGTCCCAGCTGATTGTCACCTGCACGAGCCCCAAGGTCTGGCTGCCCTTAGGAAGTGGAAACCTCCCTGTGGGAGATACCCTGGGGTGGGATAAATTAAAACAGGGGAGCTTTTCTTTGTCCCAGGAACTCAGGGGGGACCTTGTGGCTCTGCACAAGTCCCTGCCAGGAGGGGACAGCCAGGATTGGGCTCTGCTCCCAGGGAACAGGGACAGGAGGAGAAGGAACGGCCTCAGGCTGGGCCAGGGCAGGGTCTGGGTGGATTTTAGGGAAAATTCCTCCATAGAAAGCTTTGTCCAGCCCTGGCACAGCTGCCCAAGGAGGTTTGGAGTCCACATCCCTGCAGGGATTTCAAAGCCCTGTGGATGTGGCACTTGGGGACACGGGGCAGTGTTGGCTGGGAACAGCTGGGCTCCGTGGTCGCAGAGGTGTTTTCCAAGCTCAGCAATTCCACGATTCCATGAGGCAGAGGGAGCCCCGAGCTGCAGTTCCTGCTGCTGCTCTCACCTCTGCCAGCAGCACGATCCTCTTGCCGTCGGGCCAGATGACGTGATCCACCTGGGACCGGACGCGCTCCCAGGTGAGCTCGGGCGTGCGCAGGCTGGCCTGGAAGGGTCACGGCGTCACCGCAGCCCGGGCAGCAGAAAAGGGATCCAAGGGGCAGCAATCCCTGCCAGAGCCCTGGGATTGTCTCCCCCTTGGATCCCAGCCCAGCCCCAGGGCAGTGACACCTTTGTGATTCATAACCTCAACTGTTTGTGTCGTCCCAACACATCAAACCCCACGGGTGACTGGCCAAGATCCGGTGAGGAGGACTCGTGGCCACCAGCTGGACCCTGCAGCTGCTCCTGCCCACCTGGAAAATCCCTTCAAACCCACGAGAATTCTCTGGAATTCTCCAGACGAGTGTCCTGGTCTGTTGCTCATGCCCAAGCACAGGTGAGCAGATTTTGGGATTCCTGGCTGGGCCTGATGGTGCCACGACACCAAACGGGGCTGGAGGGTTCCCAGATCCTGAGGGAAGGGTGGGGCTGGGGGCAGCAGGCCCTGCTCGGGGTGCTGGATGTCCCTTCCCGCTCCCTGGCATCCCTGGGGACCAAGGAGGGACTGGGACACATCTGAGACACGGGGGGGTGGATTTTATCTGCTCCAGGGGCTTCCTCGGGACAGACAGAGCTGCTGGTGGGTCCCCAAAACATCATCACCCCAAAACGTCATCACCCCAAAACACTGTCACCTTAAAAACACATTATCCTAAAGCACTGTCACCCCAAAGCACTCTGACCCTAAAAGAGTTGCCCCAAAGCACCATCATCCCAAACACCATTGCTCCAAAGAACCATCACCCCAAAATACCATCACCCTAAAGTACCATCACCCCAAAACAGTGTCTGTCACTCAAAGCACCACCACCCCGAACACGACTGCCCAAAAGCACCATCATCCCAAAACCCTGTAACCCCAAAGCACGGCCACCCCAAAACCCTGTCACCCCAAAGCACTACCACCCCAAAACCCTGTAACCCCAAAGCACGGCCACCCCAAAACCCTGTCACCCCAAAGCACTACCACCCCAAAACCCTGTAACCCCAAAGCACTGCCACCCCAAAACACCAGCACCTCAAAACACCACCACTCTAAAACAGTCGCTTAGAAGCACCATCATCCCAACCCTTATCACCCCAAAACAGTCACCCTAAAACACTATCATCCTAAACCCCCATCACCCAAACCCTTATCACCCCAAACCCCCATCACCCTTAAAACACCATCACCCCAAAACAGTCACAACCCCCCATCCCCCTAAAACACCATCACCCAAAACTCTTATCACCCCAAAACCTTATCTCCCTAAAACACCATCACCCTTAAAACCCCATCACCCCAAAACAGTCACCCTAAAACACTATCATCCTAACCCCCCATCACCCAAACCCTTATCACCCCAAACCCCCATCACCCTTAAAACACCATCACCCCAACCCTTATCACCCCAAAACAGTCACCCCAAACCCCCATCCCCCTAAAACACCATCACTCCAAACCCCATCACCTCAAACCCTTATCACCCCACACCCCATCACCCCAAAACAGTCACCCTAAAACCCCACCACCCCAAACCCCACACCCCAAACCCCACGGCCCCACCCCGCTCACCACGTCGATCTCGGTGTTGGAGTGCCCCATGTTGCAGACGATGCAGCTGTTCTTCATCCTGTCCAGATGTTCCCTGGTCACCACGTTCTTGTTCCCTGCCCAAAGCCAGCACTGTCACCCTGCCCTGCCCCGGCTTTGGGGCCTTCCCTCAGCTGCAGGCTGGGGATGGGGCCCCCTTGGGGTGTGACCCCATTGCCCCCTCCTGCCCCGTACCTGTGCAGGTGATGACGATGTCCACCTGCCTGATGACTTCATTGAGCTTCACCAGCCGGAATCCGTCCATGCTGGGGGGAAAAACAGGGAAAAAGGGACCCCAGATCCCAACCTGAACTTCCTGAAGGGCCACCGGGTCCTTGGGAGTTTCTGGGGTCATCCTGGAGCATCTGGGATGTTTGGGAGGGGTGAGAGGGCATTTGGGGGGTTCCCCCTGTCCTGTCAAGGCCTTCTTGTCTGCAAACCTCAATTCTCCACCCAGATGGGCTTTTAGAGCTGCTCCTCCTGCAAGGAGCACCCAGGAGCTGTGGATCTGCTCAGAATCCGGGTTGGGGTGGATTTAGAGCATCCTGAACACCACCCCAAAGCTGCAGGCGCCCCTCAACAACCCCAAAATCCATTTCTGAGCACCTGCAGAACCTTCCGGGGTGCTGAGCCTGGGGCAGGCCCACTCTGGGGAGCCAGCAAGGGGAGCTCAGGGAAAACAAGGGCAGGCCGTGTTGTTTTGGGATTTGGTGACAATCCTCCCCTGAGCTCCTTCCTGTGCCTCTCACAAGCTGCAAAATCACAGTTACTAAAAAAAATATTCATTTTTTTCTGCTGCATGTCCCCATTTCCTGAGCTTCTCCCCTGTGCTGCTGCTGCCTCGTGCAGGGACTGCTGGAAACTCCCAGCTGAGGGGGGATGAAGGTCACAGAGCAACCCAAACGTTCATCAGCTCTGCTAATTAGAACTCGTTAGTCCTCTCACTGCAATGGGCTGGTGAGGAGCAGGCTGAGGGTTTGGGGAGGCTCTGGGTGTTTTTGGGATCCCACTCCTTGGGATGCAGAAGGAGAATCCAGACCCAGCCGTGTCTGGAGGGATCGAGGTCGGCTCTCAGGGGGTGCTCAGCCTTTTCTGGGTGTCCTGGTGCCACTGAGGGCTCTGTGAGGGGTCACAGGACCCCAAACAGCCCGGGGTGAGGTGGGCACAGCCCCGGGAGAGCCAGGGAGCAGCTCATTCCCAAAATCCCTGCAAGCCACGTCCCCAGACTCCTGGCTGCTGTGGGATGGGGGAAACTGGGAGACGCTTTGGGGCAGGGCCCTTTGCTGGGATGGGATAAACTGGGAAGGGGATGGGATAAACTGGAAGGGGACGGGATAAACTGGGAGATGCTTTGGGGCAGGGCCCTTTCCTGACATGGGATAAACTGGGAAGGGGATGGGATAAACTGGGAAGGGGATGGGATAAACTGGGAAGGGGATGGGATAAACTGGGAAGGGGTGGGATAAACTGGGAGATGCTTTAGGGCAGGGCCCTTTGCTGGCCCCAGGACAGAGCTGTGGGTGCAGGGAATCCCTGAGCCCTCCCTGGCAGCCCTGGGAAGGCAGCAGGCCCTGGCTGTGGTTTTCCAGGGAAGAGGAGGATTCCAGGGGGAGCTCACCAGGCCTGCAGGGCACAGATGGGGTCGATCTCGGTGACGTAGACGATGGAGCCCATGGCCTTGAGGGCAGCACAGCAGCCCTTCCCCACCTGTAATGGGGACAAGGACTGAGCTCAGGGACCTCCCAGCCCTTCCCCACCTGTAATGGGGACAAGGACTGAGCTCAGGGACCTCCCAGCCCTTCCCCACCTGTAATGGGGACAAGGCCTGAGCTCAGGGACCTCCCAGCCCTTCCCCACCTGCAATGGGGACGAGGACTGAGCTCCNAGCCCTTCCCCACCTGTAATGGGGACAAGGACTGAGCTCAGGGACCTCCCAGCCCTTCCCCACCTGCACAGGGCACAGGGGCTGAGCTCAGGGACCTCCCAAGGGATGCACAGCTCCAGGAGACTCTTCCCAGCCCCTTCAGAGCCCTCTGGGGGGGATTCACCTCCTTTCCTGGTGCATGAAATCCCTGGATTTGGAGCCATCTGAGACTCAGGCCTGGCTTAGGGAAGAGAGGCACTAAAAACCTCCCTGGTTTTGGTCCCAGGGATTATTTTCCCCCAAAACATCCCAAGGTCTGGAATGCACCACAAGAGGAGATTCCAATGGTCCCAGGGGAGGTTTCAGAGCCTCCTGCAGCCTTTACTCCACTCAGGAAGCCTCAGGGGTCATTAACTGGAGGGTTATGAGCACAGGCAGGGCAGGGAATCCAGGTTAAAGCACCAAAAGTTCCCCAAAATGTGATTCCAGCAGGAAAACCAGACCCTTCCCAGCTGTTTGGACATTAAAAAATCCCAGTGGAGCACCCACTGCAACTGGTGTGAACTGGTCCTGAGAAAAACTGGGAAAAGGGAATATTCCCATGTGGAGAGAGGGTGGGTGAAGGGATAAACCAGGATTAATTCTCTCTTGACCACACTGGAGTGCCCAGAACATCTGCAGAACCTCTGATTTTAGTAAAATCAGGTTCAATGTAATATTAAAATTACAGAAATATGTGTTGTATCTCTATCTGGGCACACCAATATCCAGATATTACAGATATTCAGAATACTTAACACATATCTTTTTAAAGATTCAGCTTTGGCATCTCTTTAACAATAAAGAAATGACAGAAAACTCTCAGTTTTTGGCAAACTCCTGAGGTTTGGAGGCTCCTGCAGGTGCAGAGCCAAGAGCTGAGGGTGGAGGAGGCTGTGTTGAGGATTTCCACAGGGAATTTCAGTGGGAAAAGGGGGAAATTGGGCAAATGGAGCCCCTTACCTCCCCATAGCCACAAACCACCACCTGCTTCCCTCCAAACATCATGTCTGTTGTCCTCTTAAGGCTGAGGAAAAAGGAAAGAAAAACCACAATTGAAGGTCAGAATTCCAGCCCAGCACTAAGAGCTGCCCCCAGGATGGATCCACAGCTGGATCCTGCATCCCTGCAATTCCAGGGGAAGAGAAAACCCAAAAAGCACCTGAAAATTCCCTTTTCCTTTTGGAAGGGTGGGGCTTCTTTTGTTCTTCCAGCAAAGAGGATGGGATTTGGGTTTGGAGCCCCTTTTTTTGGTTGATTTTTATTCATTTCCCCTTTCTTTTGACACTCCCAACATAGTGAAAATCCTCTCCAAAAATACTTCAATCTGGATTTCTGCTGTCAACCCCAAAGGCCCCCGGGGCAGAGCCCCGGGAGCAGCAGGGGAGTGGGAACTCCTTGCCAGAATCCCAGAGCTTTTCCCAAATGAAGCTCCCCCTTCCTCTGGTTTCCTTCTGCTGCCCCCTGAGCGTGTCCTACATTCCAGGCTATTTTTAGCTCTGGAGTAAATAGGTTAGCAGTGCAGGGAAGGTGAAATTCCCTCCCTTTTCCCTGGGAATTCAGCTAAAACCCACAGCACCTTCAGGCACCTCTGCTCTCATCTGCCCTGACCCCGTTCTCAATTCCTGGGCCAGAATTCCAATTTACACCCACGGTGTTTCCACAGAATCCCAGGATTTGGGGGGTTGGAAAGGACCTTAAATCCCATCCCAGATCCGGGGACACCTCCACAAACCATGTCACAACAAGGACAACACCTGTCCCAGCCTCACTGGGCCGTGAGGGCATTTGGGGCTGGAAGGACACAGACACCCAATTCCATGAAAATCCAGGGAATAAAGAGCAGGAGAGAGCAAAGGGATAAAGAGGGAAGGAGCAAGGGCAGGGATGTTGGGTCACACAGGGACACGGGCGGGTTTTATCCCGGGGGAGAGGGACAGGGCAGGAGCTCTGAGTGGACCAGAGGTCAGGAAGGATTTCACTGACTCTGCCACGGAACTGAGAGAGACGGGCAGCAGAGCAGAGCCCGGGGGATTCCTGCCCTTCCCTGGGGGATTCCTGCCCTTCCCGGGGGAATTCCTGCCCGTTCCCTGGGGGATTCCTGCCCTTCCCGGGGGAATTCCTGCCCGTTCCCTGGGGGATTCCTGCCCTTCCCGGGGGAATTCCTGCCCGTTCCCTGGGGGATTCCTGCCCTTCCCGGGGGAATTCCTGCCCGTTCCCTGGGGGATTCCTGCCCTTCCCGGGGGAATTCCTGCCCGTTCCCTGGGGGATTCCTGCCCTTCCCGGGGGAATTCCTGCCCGTTCCCTGGGGGATTCCTGCCCTTCCCGGGGGAATTCCTGCCCGTTCCCTGGGGGATTCCTGCCCTTCCCGGGGGAATTCCTGCCCGTTCCCTGGGGGATTCCTGCCCTTCCCGGGGGAATTCCTGCCCGTTCCCTGGGGGATTCCTGCCCTTCCCGGGGGAATTCCTGCCCGTTCCCTGGGGGATTCCTGCCCTTCCCGGGGGAATTCCTGCCCGTTCCCTGGGGGATTCCTGCCCTTCCCGGGGGAATTCCTGCCCGTTCCCTGGGGGATTCCTGCCCATTCCCTGGGGAATCCCTCCCCACTCCCTGGGGGAATCCCCCCTTTCCCGGGGGGGGGGGGAACCACCCTGTTCCCTGGGGAATCCCTCCCCATCCCCTGGGGAATCCCTCCCCATTCCCAGGGAACCCCACGCACCCGTCCAGGATGGACTCCCGGCAGCAGTAGAGGTTGTCAAACTTCTGTTTGGTGACGGAGTCGTTGACGTTCATGGCGGGCACGCAGAGCTTCCCCGCCTTGGAGAGCTGGTACAGCCTGCAAGGAGCAGGGTTATCCCTGGGGAATGCAGCCCTGCCCCCGGGGCTCGGGGCTGGAGGGGGCCCCAGGGACCCTCCTGCCCGTGGGCAGGGACAGCGGGCACTGTCCCCACGTCCAGCCCGGCCTTGGGGCAGCCACAGCTGCTCTGGGAACTCCAGCCCAGCCCTGCCCACCCTCACTCCTTCCCCCCCAATCTCCCCTTTCCCATGGGAAGCCATTCTCTGTGTCCTGTCCCCCCAGTCCCTCTGCAGCTCTCCTGCAGCCCCTTCAGGCCCTGGAATGTGCTGGAAGCTCTCCCTGGAGCCTTCTCCTCTCCAGTATCCCCTGCTCTCAGCTCAGGGCACGGACTCGACTCCCCACAGCAGGAAAATCACTAAAAATGAATTTCAACACCTCGCCGTGGCTACCAAGAGTCTGAAAATCCTGTCCCTGCTCCTTGGGAAGGAGAACCTGCCTTTGGAATTCTCTTCTTCCCACCCTGGGATTTCAGATCCTGAAATACCATCAGTCCTTGTCCTGACCCCACTGGTGCAGGCCTGGAGCCACTCCCGTTTCCAACATTTCATTTCCCTGTTCCAGGAGCTGCCTGAGCCTCTGGCCAAGCTCTGATCCAGCTCAGAGCTGCAGCCAAGCCTTTCCCCCTGCAAGGACACAGCCAAAAGCTGCTGCTCTGCTCAGTTCCCTGCCTCCTGGCACCTGTGACAGGATTAACTCCATGGAAAAGCTCCTGTGACACCTCCCAGAGCTGCTCCCTCCTCAGCTCTGCTCCTGCCAAGCACTGAGGGATTTCACTCACTCACCTCTGAGCTTCTCCCCTGCCCAAAAAACCACTTGGTTCCTCTTCCCCAATCTCACTTCTTCCCAGGGGTTGAGGTCAGGGCTGTGCTCTTGGCTCCCTCCTCCCACCCCACAGGTGGAGAACCACACCTGGACACCCTCCCGCCCTGGAGGGGCTCCTGCTCCTCCCGGGGAACTCAGAGCAGCTCCAGGCGTCCTGCTGGGGCTTTGAGGCAGTTTCCATGGGAGGCCCAGCCCTCAGGCCCAGCTTTGTCCCCAGGCTGAGCCCAGGCCCAGCTTTGTCCCCAGCTCCAGCCCGGCCCGTTACCTGTGCACCCCGGTCACGCTCTCCTCCACAATGCCCTTGATCTTCTTGAACATGTTGGGATATTTCTTGTAGATCCAGTGGGTGAGATCCCCCCCGTCATCCAGGATCTGCAATAAAAACAGCCACAGTCACTGCTGGAGGAAAAACGTTGGAGGTGGGAGAGGAGAGGAGAGGAGAGGAGAGGAGAGGAGAGGAGCCCTCTGGAACAGCCTTGGCAAGGGCAGGCAGGAAAACAGCTCAGCCCCAGGAATCCTGGAATCCCAGGGACAAGAGATGTCCAAGGGCTTGGCCAGTCTCATGTGTATGGAAACACCTGGAATGGCAGGCAGGGAAGGTGCTGGGCTCAGAGAAGAAAAGGTACAAGAAGAAGAGATACAAGAAAAGGAAAAAGCCCAAGTGTGGATTGTGCCAAGTCCTCCTGCCCCTGGGAGGCTCCAGTGGCCTGGGCAAGGTGGGAAGTGTGAGAATCCTGCTGGATTCCAGGGAAAACAGGGAGCAGGTGTCACCTGTGAGAGCCCTGCTGGATCCCACAGGGAGCAGGTGTCACCTGTGAGAGCCCTGCTGGATTCCAGGGAACACAGGGAGCAGGTGTCACCTGTGAGAGCCCTGCTGGATCCCAGAGCACACAGGGAGCAGGTGTCACCTGTGAGAGCCCTGCTGGATCCCAGAGCACACAGGGAGCAGGTGTCACCTGTGAGAGCCCTGCTGGATCCCAGAGCACACAGGGAGCAGGTGTCACCCAGGGCAGGGGAAGTGTCCAGGAGCTGCACAGGGTGACAGCACAGCGGCCATCACCATCCTCATCATCATCCTCATCATCATCATCATCATCCTCATCCCACTCTTGGCACATTGCCTACACCAGTCAGACTTCTCACTGCATCCTCCTCTTCCTCCTACTCCTCCTCCCTTCATATTCCATACACTGAGGTCAAAGACTTTTCACTTCATCATCACCACCACCATCATCATCATCATCACCTTCATCCTCTTCTCTGCATGTTCCTCAGCACCCCCATCCCACCGGACCGTGCTCACAGGGGAGTTCATCCCTTCCCAGGGGATGCCCGGGAGGCTCCAGGGATTCCCTGCCCTCCCAGCTCTGCCCTGAGGCCAGGAACGGGCCCTGCCCTAAACCATCTCCCAGGTTATCCCCACCCCACAGCAGCCAGGAGCCTGAGGACGTGGCCTGCAGGGGTTTGGGGGATTTGGGGTGTCCCAAAATCCCAGCCCCGGGCGGAAGCGTCTCCGCCCGTTTGCCGCGGTCGGAGCTGGGCGGGGACCCCCGGAGCCTTCCCAGGACAAAGGACACTCCCAGTGCTGGCACAGAGGGGACAGCCCCAGCTCTGTCAGCTTGGTGGAGCCACCACGCTGCCACCCAGGGACACAGAGTGCTCTGCTGCCCCTTTCCCATCCCGGGATTGCCGGAATTGCCGCTGCGGCCAGCGCCGGGGAGCAGCTGCTCCTCCAGGATCCCTGGGGAGCCCCGGGTGCCCTGCCAGAGCCAGCAGGAGCCTCCAGGGAAGCCACTCCTGCTGTCCCATCCACGGCCTGGGAAGGGTCAGGTGGAACTGGGAGCTCTCCTGGGCCAGCCAGGGAGGAATTTGGAGTTGAGAATTGGGAATTCCCTGGCTCCCAGGATGACTTCAATCCCTGTTTGATGGAGCACGTAATCCTCTTGCCAAGAGAGAATCCGGCCCCTGGCAGGTTCCCCTTTCCTGGGAGAGCAGGGGATGGGAACCTTCAAATGGCCCTCAAAATCACCCCAAAATCAACCCCAAATCGCCCCAAAATTGGCTTTGCTACCCCTAAAAAGAACCCCTCAAAACCACCCAAAATCACAACAAAATTGGCTTAGGAGTCCCAAAAATGCCACCAAAAATCCCCCAAAATCCCCCCAAATCTGCTGGAGAAAGCCCCAAGATTGCCCCAAAATCACCCCAAAATCGACCTCAAATCACACCAAAATTGGCTTCTCTTGCACAAGAAATAACTTCAATATCACCCCATAATCACCCCAAATCACCCCAAAATTGGCTTTGGAACCCCCAAAATGCCACCAAAAGTCCCTAAAGATCACCCCAAATCCACCCCAGAAACCTCCAACATCGCCCCCAAAACAACTCCAAAATCAGCTTTGCCTGCCCAAAAATCACTGCAAAATCTCCCCAAAACTGCCTCAAAAATCACCCTAAAATTGGCTCTAAAAACCCCAAAATCGCCCACAACAAACCCCCCAGATCACCCCAAATCTGCTCAAGAAATGCCCAAAATCACCTCAAAAATCACCTCCCAATCAGCCCAACATCACCCCAAAATCCACAGCTGCATCCCCAAACCCTCCTGAAATTGCACTCAAAATCACCTTTCTTCCCCAGCCCCTGCACCCAATGTTTTCTCCAGCAGAGAAACCCCTGGAGAGGCTCTTCCCTGAGGGAAACCTTGCAGATTCCGTGTTTTTCAGGGAAAAGCCCACCTTTCTGAACCATTCCTGCCCAGAAGGAGCCCTCCCCTGAAGGCCAGAACTCCCAGAGCTCTCCCATGAAGGATTCCCAGAATGGGAATGGCCACGACCTGGCCTCGTGTCCAAGGAACAGGGAGCAATTCTGGGAAAATGAGGGTGGCACAGAATTCCCAGAGCAATTATGGGGAAAATGAGGGTGGCACAGAATTCCCAGAGGAGCCCCTGGATCCCTGGAATGCCCAAGGCCAGGCTGGATGGGGCTTGGAGCAGCCTGGGACAGTGGGAGGTGTCCCTTTGGAATGGGATGGGGTTGAAGATCCCTCCCAACCCAAACCATTCCAGAATTCCATGACTTTCAGATCCTTCTCACACCCTTTTCCTCGCTCACTGTCCTCTCCCTTATCTCTAAAACCACGGCTCTCCAAAATCCAGCAAAACCTCTGGGAAGAGATCCAAGATCCTGGTGCTCCCTCCATCATTTCCAAGCTCCAGGAGCAGGTGTGGAAACAGTCCCAGGATGAGGAGATCCTGGGAAAGCCAAATCCCCATCTTCTGGGACGCTGACTTGTTCCCAAAGTGACATTTTGATGGGAAGTCACTCCTCAAAGAGCTGCTCTCGTGTCTAGGCTCAGTCTGATACCTCGGGGCTGGATTTTTTTGACATTCCTGGTTCTTTTTAAAGGTGACAGCGACTGGAAGGGACAAAAATCCCACCTCAAACGAGGCAATGTTGGCAAAAACCCAACTCAGATCCACCTTTCCACTCTGATTGCTTCTCATCTCGCTCAGATCAGGAGCTCCAGGGCTCCAAATCTTTGGGGAAAGGTGATGAAAGCAGCACATCTGACAGCTGAAAATGATTCTGCTCACCCAGTTCCGGGTTCTCTGCTTTCCCTGGAAACAAGGGCAGGATAAAAAGGGGGTTGAGGTACCTGAGGTTTGTGTGGTTTGAAGTGTGGAAATCACAGAAAAATCTGGGCTTTGTTCCCAAAAATCACCTCAGGCAAAGGTGAGAACTGAAGGGTGAAAAGGGTGAAGAACTCTTCTCCAAAAATACTGACTTGGAGCCATTTTTAGCAGCTTAAACTGCAGGGAGATGCTCTGAAATCCAAATAACACCCAAAGAGCTGCATTAACGCAGCTCTCTTTGGAAGCAGTGAAACAAAACCCCGCTTGGTGAGATCCAGGAGATTGTGGCTGCCCTTCCCTCCTCCTCCTCCTCCTCCTCCTCCTCTGCAGGAATTCTCCAGGTGTTCCCAGCTCACCATGTTGGGCTGCCAGCCCTCGACGTTGACGCAGCGGTCGATGCACCACCAGAAATCGTCCTCGGATTCGCCCTTCCAGGCAAACACTGGGAACCCTGGGCAGGGAGGGAGAGGCTCTTAAGGCAGGAAAATCCCTTGGGAATCAGCTCTTGGACGTGGATTTATGAATGAATTAATGTGGCCATTTATGTGAATCTATTCAATTGTTACTCGGCTTCAGCCAGCAGGACCCACGGGCAACGCGGCGGGTTTGGCTCATCCTGGCTGTGCCCGAGCTCGTGGGCAAACCTGTGCCTTCAGCCAGGAGAATTCCCTGACTTTAACCAGGTGAAATCCCTGGACTCACCCAGGTAAAACCCCTGGATTTATGCAGGTGAAATCCCTGGACTCACCCAGGTAAAACCCCTGGATTTATGCAGGTGAAATCCCTGGATTTATGCAGGTGAAATCCCCAGACTCACCCAGAAAATCCCGTGACTTTGCCAAAGGAGTTACTCAGGTAAAATCCTTGGTCATACCCCGGTAAAATCCCGAGATTTACTCAGGTTAAATCCTTGCTCTTGCCCAGGTAATAACTCTGGACTGACCCAGGTAAAATCCCTGGTCTGACCCAGGTAAAAGCCCTGGACTCATCCAGATAAAATCCCTGGCTTTATGGAGGTGAAATCCTTGGACTCACCCAGGAAAAATCCTTGGCCTCACCCAGTAAATCCCATGACTTTGCCAAGGTAAAATCCCTGGACTCATCCAGATAAAATCCCTGGATTTATGGAGGTGAAATCCTTGGACTCACCCAGGAAAAATCCTTGGCCTCACCCAGTAAATCCCATGACTTTGCCAAGGTAAAATCCCTGCACTCACTCAGGTAAAATCCCTAGTTTTACACAGGTAAAATCCTAGGCCTCACTCAGGTAAAATCCTTGGTCATACCCAGGTAAAATCCCTGGATTTACTCAGGTTAAATCCTTGCTCTTGCCCAGGTAATAACTCTGGACGTATCCAGGTAAAATCCCTGGTCTGACCCAGGTAAATTCTTTGGTCTTACCCAGGTGAAATCCCTGGCCTTACCCAGGTAAAATCCTTGGTCTTTTTCAGGTAAAAAAGCCTGGCCTTATCCAGGTAAAATCCTTGGCCTCACCCAGGTAAAATCCTTGGCATTACCCAGTAAATCTCCTGACTTTGCCAGGGTAAAATCCCTAGTTCTAGACAGATAAAATCCCTGGCCTCATGCAGGTAAAAACCCTGAATTTACTCGGGAGAAATCCCTGGCCTCACCCAGGTAAAATCCCTGGATTTACTCAGGTTAAATCCTTGCTCTTGCCCAGGTAAAAACTCTGGACCTATCCAGGTAAAACCCCTGGACCTATCCAAGTAAAACCCTTGGCCTTTCCCAGGTAAAACCCTTGATCTTTTCCAGGTAAAACCCCTGGATGTATCCAGGTTCAAACCTGTGGCCTCACCCAGATAAAATCCCTGGTTTTAGGGAAAACCCCAGGATTTTCCCAGGTAAAACCCCTGGACATACCCAGGATTTCCCAGGTAACCCCCACACCCTCAGTTTCTGCTTTGGGATTTACATCCTCCCCCAGGTTCTCCCTTTCACCTGACTTGTGCCCCAAATCACAGAATTTAAACCCAATTCAGCTTCGTTTCTCTGAGCAAAACAACTTCCAGCTTCAGCTCATTAAATGACATTTTTACCAAGGATTTTACCTGGATAAGGGCAGGGAGTTTGCCTGGGTAAGCCCAGGAAAAAAACCATTCCAAGAGTTCCAGAGCTTTGCAAAGGGTTGATTTGGTGCTGTAGGTTTATTCTAAGTTCTCTGAACTGAAGAGAATAAAGAGGAAAAGCTCCCAGAGGTGAAAAACTATGGGCAGCAAAAATTCCCTATAAAATCCAAGAGGAATTCCCTATAAAATGCAGGGGGAATTCCCTATAAAATCCATGAGGAATTCCCTATAAAATGCAGGGGGAAATCCCTATAAAATGCAGGAGAATTTTCTTGTAAAATCCATGAGGAACTCCCTATAAAATCCATGAGGAATTCCCTGTAAAATTCAAGGGGAATTCCCTATAAAATTCAGGAGAAATTCCCTATAAAATGCAGGAGAATTTCCCTATGAAATCCATGAGGAATTCCCTGAAAAATGCAGGGGGAATTCCTTACAAAATCCAGGAGGAATTCCCTATAAAATGCAGGGGGAATTCTCTATGAAATCCATGTGGAATTCCCTTAAAAATGTAGGAGGAATTCCCTATAACATGCAGGGGGAATTCCTTATAAAATCCAGGAGGAACTTCCTACAAAATGCAGAATTTCCCTATAAAATCCAGGAGGAATTCCCTATAAAACACAGGATGATTTCCCTATAAAATCCATGAAGAATTCCCTATAAAGTCCATGAAGAGTTCCCTATAAAATGCAGGAGGAATAAAATGCAAGGGGAATTCCTTATAAAACCCAGGAGGAACTTCCTATAAAATGCAGAATTTCCCTATAAAATCCAGGAGGATTTCCCTACAGAACCCACGAGGAGTTCCCTGTGAAATCCATCCGGAATTCCCTCCAAAAGGCAGGAATTCCCTCCAAAGGGCAGGAATTCTGGGCCATGCCGGCAGAGGGAGGAGTTTCCTACCGCTCTCGGCCAGGGCAGCGGCCACCTCGTTGAGGGTGGAGTAGATGTTGCAGGCGGCCCAGCGGCACTGGGCTCCCAGCGCTCCCAGCGTCTCCATCAGCACCTGCAGGCAAAACACACCGGGAATGTCAGCGGGGTTTGGGTCCCGAATAAAATCGGATCAGCAGCACCAAATTGGGGTTTGGTTTGCAGAATAAAACCAGCTCAGCAGCACCAAATTGGGGTTTGGTTCCCAAATAAAACCAGCTCAGCAGCACGAAATTGGGGTTTGGTTTGCAAATAAAATCAGATCAGCAGCACCAAATTGGGGTTTGGTTCCTGAATAAAATCTGATCAGCAGCACGAAATTGGGGTTTGGTTTGCAGAATAAAACCAGCTCAGCAGCACTAAATTGGGGTTTGGTTCCCAAATAAAATCTGATCAGCAACACGAAATTGGGATTTGATTCCCAAATAAAATCAGCTCAGCAGCACCAAATTGGGGTTTTGTTTGCAGAATAAAATCAGCTCAGCAGCAGAAAATTGGGGTTTTATTTCCAAATTAAAAGCAGCTCAGCAACACAAAATTGGGGTTTGATTTGCAAAAAACACCGGGAAAATCAGCTCTGCAACACAAAAATGGGCTTTGATTTGCAAAACTGCCAGGAAAATCAGCTCTGCAACAGAAAATTGGGAGTTTTGTTTGCAAAACAAATCGGGAAAATCAGCTCAGCAACACAAAATTGGGGGTTTTATTTGCAAAACCACCGGGAAAATCAGCTCAGCAACAGAAACAGGTCTGGTTTAGGGAATCCCTTCTCTTCCTGGTTTAAGGAATCCCTTCTTTCCCTGTCTGGGGTCTGGTTTAGGGAATCCCTCCTCTCTCAGTTTCAGGGAATCCCTTCTCTGTCTGTTTGGGGTCCAGTTTGAGAATCCCTCTTCTCTCTGGGGTCCATTTCAGGGAATCCCTGCTCTCTCTGGGGTCCATTTCAGGGAATCCCTGCTCTCTCTGGGGTCTGATTTAGGGAATCCCTCCTCTCTCTGGTTTAGGGAATCCCTGCTCTCTCTGGGGTCTGATTTAGGGAATCCCTCCTCTCTCAGTTTTAGGGAATCCCTCCTCTCTCTGGGGTTCATTTCAGGGAATCCCTGCTCTCTCTGGTCTAGGGAATCCCTCCTCTCTCTGGGGTCGGTTTCAAGCAATCCCTCCTCTCTCTGGGGTCAGTTTAGGGAATCCCTCCTCTCTCTGGGGTCAGTTTTAGGGAATCCCTGCTCTCTCTGGTTTAGGGAATCCCTCCTCTCTCTGGGGTCAGTTTCNGGTTTCAAGCAATCCCTCCTCTCTCTGGGGTCGGGTTCGAGCATTCCCTCCTCTCTCTGGGGTCGGGTTCGAGCATTCCCTCCTCTCTCTGGGGTCGGGTTCGAGCATTCCCTCCTCTCTCTGGGGTCGGGTTCGAGCATTCCCTCCTCTCTCTGGGGTCGGGTTCGAGCATTCCCTCCTCTCTCTGGGGTCGGGTTCGAGCATTCCCTCCTCTCTCTGGGGTCGGGTTCGAGCATTCCCTCCTCTCTCTGGGGTCGGGTTCGAGCATTCCCTCCTCTCTCTGGGGTCGGGTTCGAGCATTCCCTCCTCTCTCTGGGGTCGGGTTCGAGCATTCCCTCCTCTCTCTGGGGTCGGGTTCGAGCATTCCCTCCTCTCTCTGGGGTCGGGTTCGAGCATTCCCTCCTCTCTCTGGGGTCGGGTTCGAGCATTCCCTCCTCTCTCTGGGGTCGGGTTCGAGCATTCCCTCCTCTCTCTGGGGTCGGGTTCGAGCATTCCCTCCTCTCTCTGGGGTCGGGTTCGAGCATTCCCTCCTCTCTCTGGGGTCGGGTTCGAGCATTCCCTCCTCTCTCTGGGGTCAGTTTCAGGCAATCCCTGCTCTCTCTGGGGCAGTCCCAGGCCATGAGCAGGGGAACTCCCCGTGTGGGGTTGGGGCCGGGCTCTCACCGCCGTCTGTGCCGTGATGTGAGTGCAGCCCACGATCTTGGCCCCGGCCAGAGGCTTCTCCCCCTGAGCTCTCTTCCTCAGAGCCATCAGCGCCGGCATTTCTGCAAGGAGAGCGGGACAAGGAGCCTGGACACGGGCTGGGCAGGGCACAGCAGGAACAGCCACCCCTGCCTGCTGTTCCCAGAAACTGGCTCGGCTTCCAAACAGCCAAAGCCTCGAGGGCAAACCCCAAATATGTCAGAATGACCCCAAATCCCTCTGGATTTTTCCCTGTGATGTTCAAATTTCTACCCCAGGTGAGGCTGCAGGAGAATCTGCTTTGGGCTGAGGATTTGGGGTTTGCTGCTCCACCTCTCCAATATCCAACACCTGAACCCTGCCTGGCCTTTGCTATTGTTTTGGTTTCTTTGGAGGCAATCGAGCTAAACCACAATTATCAAATTTATGGGATGGATTTAATCTTTTCTACTGATTTAACAGAGTGAGTTCAACCATAGAACAGGCCTTTAATAGTTGGTTGGAACTACACAGCACAACCCTGTAACTCCTTTCCCATTCCCCAAAATCCCACAGAAGCTTTTCCATCCCCAAAATCCCACAGAAGCTTTCCCATCCCCAAAATCCCACAGAAGCTTTCCCGTCCCTGTGGGCCTGATATTTCTGGGTCTGAGAGATTTCAGCCTGCTCATTTTCTCCCAAGGGAGAAATTTCTCAAGAAAGCTTCTTCTCAAAACAAATCCTGGCAAACAACTCTCCTTTCTCCAAACAATCTTTCTCCAGGGGGTGTTTTGCTTTTCTAGTTCTCCAAACATTTGAGCTGTTTCTCTGGTTTAACCAGTGGGATCAGAGAGGTGTCGTTCCTGCTCACCAATCATGTTAAGTCTGTAGCAGACACCTTATAAAAGTAGAATAAAGCCTGACAAGTGAGGTGTGGGAATACACAGGTCAGAGAGTGAAGCAGACTCAATTAGCAGAGCTGGCTTGATAACTGGGATGCTCTGGCAGGAACAAACAGAGCTTTCAAGATTACAGGAGACTGGATTAAACTTGCTTACGGGAAAGAAGAAATAGAATTAAACTTCTCTAAACAAGATATGTTGTAAAATGTGTGAGTTTGTCTGTATTAGGCTTCACTTAATCACTGTAGTAGAAATGATCAACTTTCTTGAAATGGTATATAAGCTTTTGCAAAATCTCAGTAAAATCCAATTCTGATCATCAGAATCAGTGTTCAATCAATCATCAATAATGAAGCTTGCTCTTTACCTCCTAAAACCTCAGAGTCTTTTGTCTTTCTTCGTGTCTAAGTGGCACATCCCGACAGGAAGGGGGTCAGGAGCCCAGCAGGTCCCTGAGGCTGCCCGGGAGGGGATTTGGGAGCAGGAGGAGCCCCGGAGCAGCAGGAGGAGGGAGCCCCTCTTACCCTGCTCGGCGATCTCGATCTCGCGGCGCCCGAACTCGGCCTGTTTGATGTTCTTCACGCAGAAATCGCTGCTGCCCTTGGAGTTCTTCTGCTGCTTGTCCCGGGGGGAGGTCTCATCGTCGGAGCTGTCCGTGTAGGAGGCGGCTGCAGGGAGCAGAGGGCTCAGCAAAGGGGTAAACCACTCCCCAAATCCCCAGCGCGCACAGGGAAGGGTGTGGATGGCCCACGGAGGGTGTCCCTGGATGGTTTTCCATCCCCAGCTGGGATCTCTCCTTCTCCTCACTGTGACAATTTTCCCAGCTGGATTTATCTGGGATGAATTTTTTGTTCTCCTCTGCCTCTACTTCAACAGCACAGCAGAGGTGATGGGACTGAGCACTGCCCGGTTCCCATATGGGCTCATCTCCACGGCCTTCTCCCACACCTCTTCCCTAAAGTTCTCCCACACCTCTTCCCCAAAGTTCTCCCACACCTCTTCCCTAAAGTTCTCCCACACCTCTTCCCCAAAGTTCTCCCACACCTCTTCCCTAAAGTTCTCCCACACCTCTTCCCCAAAGTTCTCCCACCTCTCTTCCCAAAAGTTCTCCCACACCTCTTCCCCAAAGTTCTCCCACACCTCTTCCCTAAAGTTCTCCCACACCTCTTCCCCAAAGTTCTCCCACCTCTCTTCCCAAAAGTTCTCCCACACCTCTTCCCCAAAGTTCTCCCACACCTCTTCCCTAAAGTTCTCCCACACCTCTTCCCCAAAGTTCTCCCACCTCTCTTCCCAAAAGTTCTCCCACACCTCTTCCCCAAAGTTCTCCCACACCTCTTCCCTAAAGTTCTCCCACACCTCTTCCCCAAAGTTCTCCCACCTCTCTTCCCAAAAGTTCTCCCCCCTCTTCCCAAAAGTTCTTCTGTCTCTCTTCCCAAAAGTTCTCCCATCTCTTTTCCCCAAAGTTCTCTCATTTCTCTTCCAAAAACTAACCCCACCTCCCTTCAAAAAGTTCTCCCACCTCTCTTCCC